>PVIC010007653.1:0-50334 GCA_004025085.1 Thryonomys swinderianus | reverse complement strand
GGGTCTCGCTTTGTAGTGCAGGCTGGCCCTGAGCTCACTATGTAGCCCAAGCAAGCCTTGAACTCAGCAATCCTCCTGTCTCTGCCTCCCCCCAAGTGCTGGGATGACAGGCGTGAGCCACCACGCCCGGCACTGTGGTATGTGGTATTGATTGCTGGTGAACATGAGTCACCACGCCCAGCATTGTATGTGGTTACCGGGGATCGAACTCAGGACCTTGCGCTTGGGAGGCAGGCGCTGGAACCACTGAGCTAAATCCCAGCCCAAGAATTGGTTCTTTGAAAGGTTAAACAAAATCTACAGACCATTAGCCAACCTTATCAAACAAAAGAAAGAATGGGCTCAAATCCATGCTATTAGGATTGAAAAGGGGGAAATTGCCCCTGACTCAGTGGAAGTCCAGTGGATAATAAGCACATATTTTGAAAATTTGTATTCCAATAAAATGGAAAAGGCAGAAGAATGGACACATATGAAATTTCAAAGTTGAATGAAGAAGATATAGAAATGTTAAACACCCCAATATCAACCTGTGAAATTGAAAATTTAAAACCTACCAACAAAGAAAAGCCCTAGTCCTGATGGCTTCACTGCTGAATTCTACAAAACTTTTAAAGAAGAGTTAATGCTAATACTTCTCAAATTGTTTAATGAAATTGAAAGGGGAAGTAGTACTCCCAAATTCATTCCTAGAAACAGCCATTACCTTGATTCCAAAAGGAGAGAAAGAGCCAACCAATAAAGAGAACTATAGGCCAATCTCCTTAATGAATATTGATGCAAAAATCCTCAATAAAATACTGGCAAACAATACAGAGAGTTATCAAGAAAATCATACACCCTGATCAAGTTGGATTCATCCCAGGGTTGCAAGGGTGGTTCAACATATGTAAATCAATAAACGTAATACACTATATTAACAGGCTCAAGAACAAAAACCATATGGTTATCTTAATAGATGCAGAAAAAGCATTCAACAAAATCCAACACCCATTCATGATCAAAACCCTGCAGAAAATTGGAATAGATGGACTTTACCTCAAACTAATACATGCTATTTACAAGAAACCAACAGCCTGCATCATACTAAATAGGCAAAAACTGAAACCTTTCTAAGATCAGGAACAAGACAAGGAAGCCACTGTCACCATTCTTGTTCAATATAGTGCTGAAAACATTGGCCATAGCAATTAGACAAGACAAATAAATAAAAGGAATAAAGATAGGTAAGGAAGAAGTTAAACTGTCATTATTCACCCATGACATGATTCTTTATATAGAAGATCCTAAAAACTCAACCAAGATACTGCTAGACTTAATCTCCAAATTTAGTAATGTAGCTGGATACAAGGTCAGTGCTCAAAAGTCAAGAGCTTTTGTCTACACAAACAACAGACTCACTGAGAGAGAAATTGGGGAGTCAATCCTTTTTACAATAACATCCAATAAAATGAAATATCTAGGAATCAGTCTAACAAAGGAGGTGAAAGACCTCTACTCTGAAAACTACAGCACTCTGAAAAAGGAAATAGAAGAAGATAACAGAAAATGGAAAGACATTCCTTGTTTGTGGGTAGGAAGAACCAACATCGTCAAAATGGCTATACTCCTACAACTACTACATAGATGCAATGCAATCCCGATTGAAATCCCAACAGCATATTTCACAGATCTAGAGAAAATCATACAAAAATTCACCTGGAATCATAAAAGACCTAGAATAGCAAAAGCAATTCTAAGCAACAAGGACACAGTGGTGGGGGGTATTATGATCCCCAACTTGAAACTTTACTATAAAACCACTGTGATAAAAACTGCATGGTACTGTAGTACCATACCAAGTAATAGACCTGAGGATCAGTGGAATAGATTAGAAGACTCC
Source organism: Thryonomys swinderianus (assembly GCA_004025085.1). NCBI lineage: Eukaryota > Metazoa > Chordata > Mammalia > Rodentia > Thryonomyidae > Thryonomys > Thryonomys swinderianus. Next base: position 48,452 of record PVIC010007653.1, on the reverse strand, counting down.
AAAACAAATTGAGATATACTAAGCCACCTCATCTTTGACAATGGAGCCAAATATCCTCAGTGGAGGAAAGACAGCCTCATTAACAAATGGTGCTGGAAAAATTGGGCTTTGACTTGCCAAAGACTAAAGCTAGACCTATCTCTTTTACCATGTACAAAACTAAAATCAAAGTGGATTAGGCTTAAATGTTAAAACAGAAACACTAAACCTTCTGCAAGACAGGTTAGGTAAAACTCTCAGAGACACTGGCTTAGGGAAAGACTTTATGAACAAAATCTCTATAGCATGAGATCCAGCAGAAGAAATAGATCCCTACAAATGGGATCTCTTTGTATTAAAAAGCTTCTGCACAGCAAAGGAAACCACTGGTAGAGAGAAAAGACAACCAACAAATTGGGAAAGAATCTTTACCAACTGTTTCTCAGACAAAGGGCTACTAACTAGAATATATAAAGAGCTTTAAAAAATCAGCTCACCTAAATCTAAAGACCCAATTAAAAAATGGGCTGTATTACACTAAAAGACACACTGACATTAATCTACCCCCAAAATATTCCCCCTAGCTTTGAACAAACTAATCCCATCATTCTTGCCACATTCTAAAGCAGTTCTAGATATCCTCCTCCATTAGTGCCTTTAGTTGTATTATCATGGCTGCTTCAATGTTCTGAATTGATAAGAAATATTTACCTTTCTGACTCTGAGAAACAGTCACTGCCAGATCTGGTGAATAAGTTAGATTGTGGTATGTGTTTTAGGAGCCCTCTTTTTATTGGATGGTTCCCAGGAGCAGTGCTCACCATATTTTTTATAATGACACTCATGAAAGAAGACTTCCAGAACTGCTTCAGAAACTGGCAAGAATGATGGGATATGTGTTTTAAGAAGTGGAAAGGGGTGTGGTTTTAGAGGGATTAATGGCTATTTGTTCTTAACTGTAATACATTTTTTTTAAAAAAATGTATTCACGGGCCAGAGAGTTAGCTCAGTGGTTCCGACGCCTGCCTCGCAAGCGCAAGGTACTGAGCTCGATCCCCGGTAACCACATATAATGCTGGGTGTGGAGACTCATGCCCACCAGCAATCAATACCACATACCACAGTGCTGGGCGTGGTGGCTCACATCTGTAATCCCAGCACTCGGGAAGCAGAGGCAGGAGGATTGCTGAGTTTGAGGCTTGCCTGCGCTACATAGTGAGCTCAGAGCCAGCCTGAAGTACAAAGCGAGACCCTGTCTCAAAAAAAAAAAATGTATTCACTATATATTTTGCAGTAGATTGCATGGCAAAAGGAAATTAAGGTTAAAAATGGAATTGGATAAGGTTGTTTAATCACCTGGTTTGGAGATTTTAAAAACTGATCCAGGATTGACCAGGTGAGAAATGTAATCACAAAGGTCCTTAAAAGTGGAAGGAGGGAAACAGATGAAAGATGGCAGCATGAAGACATTGTAGCACCACATTGCTATAATTCAAAATGAAGGGTCCTCTGAGCCAAGGAAGAGTGGGGCCCCCTAGCTGCTGGAAAAGCTAGGATTCAGATTCTTCTCTAGATCCTATGGATAGGAACACAGCCCTGCCAGCATCTTAATCGTAGCCCAGACTGGTATTGGACTTCTGGCCTGCCTAACTATAAGTTAAGAAATATGCATTCTTTGAAGCCACCATTTGTAGCCATTTATGACAACAGCTATAGAAAACTAACATGGTGATTAAAACTTGTTATTAAATCAGCGATGAAAAAAATCTGTAACCTTTGGGGTAGATTAGAAAGAATCACAATTACTTCGGCTTGAAAGAGTCCCCACCCAACTTCAGAGGGCAGAGAGACAATATTGTTTAGAGCATAGAAGCTGAAACCTACAGTGGTATCAGAAGCCATCAGATGTAAACTATTACACTTACCAATATTTTGGGGGTAGATTAATGTCAGTGTGTCCTTTAGTGTAATACACTTTTAGTGTAGTACTGCCCATTTTTGAACTGGGTCTTTAAATTTAGGGGAGCTGACTTTTTAAAACTCTTTATATATTCTAGTTAGTAGCCCTTTTCTCATCAGGCTGTCTAGCCAGTCTCCTTCTGCCTTACCATTCCCATCAGAGGGTTCAGGAGATACCATGCCACACCTGCATTCCAGCTAGCAGGAAGGAAGAAAAGTGGCAGTTACAATTTACCCCTTTAAAAATTTCCACACATCATTCCCATTTGTATACCATTGGCTAGAGCTCAGTTACATGACTCCATCTCTAAGCAAATGAGTCCTGACAGCCCTGTACCACTCTAAAAATTCTATTAGGATGGAAGAAAAGGAAAACAAATAGGGTGACAGCCACCTCTTCCATACTGTGTAGCAGATAGTCTTCATTTACAATTGAAAGTTCTTATGCTTTGTCTTGTACGATTCTGTGGAAAGACAATGTTCAAGCTAGAGTTACTTGTATTTTGTTGGTTTTCTGTTAGAAGGTGGGGCCTGATCAAAGATATGTCACTGGGGAATGTGATCTGGAAGACTATATGCTTGTCCCTTGCTTTCTGCTTTCTGGTTGCCATGGATAAGCTTCTGCCTCCACTCAGGCCCTTCTGCAGTTCCCTTTCTGCCTTGGACCCAGATGAATAAGGATTCCAGCTGGGAGCCAAAATGAGCATCCCTTCTTCTAAATTGTGGATGCTGGGTATCTTGGCCTGGGCATGGGAAAGTGGCAAAGGCAGTCTTCAACACTCAATATGTCTTCCTCAGTTTCCTCCCCACCCAAAACAGAACTAAAATAGGACCATCTTCTTAGTCCTTCTGTTTATCACCTCCACATGCCTTTACCATTTGCTGTACTCACAAATAATTACAAACCTAGTGGCTTACTACACTAATTTATTACCTTACAATTTTGTAGGGTAGAAATGGGTCACGGATCTCAACTAAGTTTGAGTCCAGTCACATACAGGACTTCTGTTTTTCTCTTCCACTTATAAGGACCCCTGTGAACACATTGGGTCAACCAGGGCCAGGGATGTAGCTCAATGGCATCACCTTAACCTCGCAAGTGCGAAGTCCTGAGTTTGACCCCCAGCACTAAAAAAACAAGCAAACAAAGAAACAAAAAACAAAACATCAGATTGACCAGATGAACTGAGATAATCTCCCTGTTTTAAGAATATGTAATTAGCAATCCTAATTCTACCTGCAAATGTAATTCCTTTTTGCCATGTAACATAACATTTTCACAAGCTTTATGGTGTTAGCACATGGACATCTTGGGGAATTATTCTGATGTCTGTACTCTCATTTTCCTTCTCCCATTGTGGTCAGAGGCACAAATAAGTCTCTTTTCCCTCCCCCACTCAACCTCCCTCCTAATGATTTGACAAGTCTGGGAAAGTGAAACAATGTCATTGGTAATTTTGGAAGTTATGTCTGCAATCTCAAGGCTGTTCCTGAGCAGAGGAACAAGTGAGTGGAATGAGGACAGGATGAAAATATCCTTGAAATGTTTGTATATTCAAAGCATTTTAACAGAGTTAACCAAACTGCAAAAACATCATCAAGGCCTGGAGCCGTGGGATTTGGGAACAAGATCATGGGAAGCGAAACTGAGAAGGACTTGATCCCCACCCAGTTTTATCACCGATTTGTAGGCACTAAATGTGAGGAGTTCAAGTGTTATCATCTTCAGGACAAGGAGGAAGATACATGGCGCCAACCACCTGTGTGCTAATCAAGGCCAGGAAGACAGTTCTTGCTCCTCCTAGAGTCAAGAGTAGATATAAGAGACTGACTCTTCTTTGTAACTCTGTAATAGTTTACATCTGCTGGAACTGAGTAGTGGAATGAGTTGGCCTGGACAAGTGCCAAAGCACCATTCAGCTATGCCCAAGTGAAGGCTGGTGACACAGTCCTTCCTCAGCTGACAGTCACTGCTCTGCCCTTCAGTAGCCTCATCCTGTGTTGTACTGTGGGACCAAGTCATCTCTGTGGCCTGGGCTGTGGTTTTACTCTGCACTTCCCTCTTCCTTCCTGAAATATGAATCAGACTGGCATGGTTCTTGCCACTCTCAGAAGAGAACTGAGCAAATGTGAGTAAGAGTGTGGGTGTGTCTCTGTGGCTGTTTCTCTTCCCAAGAACCAGACAACAGCATTTACCATCTATCTCATCAGACAAGCAGGGTGATGTTTTATGCTCTTTTTTAGAAAATGACAAGCCAATATGCTTCCATACTTTTTTTATATTTTACTCTGTGTTTTAATAATGCAATATAAGGTTTACAAATAGGGAATTTAGAAATGAGATTTAGGGATAAGAAAACCCTACAGTTTTGTATGTGTTGTGTCAATATGCATATTTCTGAGAAGGGCAACAACATATCAGATTTTCTGAGGAATCCAAGAGCTCATAAAAGAGGACAAACAAGTGCAGCAGAATGTTTCACCGCTAGAGAAGTCAGTATCAACTATGGCTGTCCACGGATGGAGGCAGCCTGAAGAGACATAAGATTCACCAAAGTAGTACCATTGGTCAGTCCTTAAGAAATTGTCCAGATTAACCAATGATCTCCATTTCATCTGTAAAATACACTCACCTCTGCTCTAAGCCTTGAATCCCACATTCTCTCATTTTGGACCCACTTCATTAAGTTGGTCCATAGCAAGCTCCAGTGATAGCTACTGTCCATTCACTTCGTGTCAAGATATTTTATTTCTGTGACTTGACTAAACACCTTTAAAACGATCAAATATGTTCACAAAAAGAAAGCTACAAAGTTGCATTCTTTTCAGATTCTTGATTAAGGCAAACTGAATCACTTTACATTAAAAAAAGAAGCTATTGACTTAAGAGTGAACCAAACAATTATAGAAGTTTAAAGAAAATATGAAAGGAGCTCTACACTCTGTGTGATAGGTGTTTTTAGTTGCTGCTTCACTTTAAAAAAAAACTAGAGATTATGAAAAATATATTGGGTATGTTTTTTGTGTGAGCAGAATAATACCCAAGAAAAACTCTTGACTTTTCATGAAGCAATTGAGAAATTGATGCAAATTTACATATTTTGATTTAATAGTGAATGCTTAAGCAACCTATGCATGATTTTTATGGTTACCAAATTGAACCAACTTTCCCTGTAAGCCAAACAACTATGTATCTCTACTGAATTAATTTAAAGCAACTCTAATATATCAGGATTTCCAGTGAGCAAGAAACACTGAGTTCCAGAACTCATGATTTTCAAGGCAGAATTTTAATATTAGTGTATTTTCACTGATCCAGAAAAAGTAAGTGAATGGATATTCTCTATAGATGATTCCATGGTCAGTATCAATATAACTTTTATAAACTTTAATCTTCTTATATCAATTTCAGTCCTCTAGGAAGCAGATACTAAAGTAAAATTAGATGTATAAGAGATTTTTGGAGAGAAATGTGTGTGGAGAAAGGAGAAAAGGAACAGTAATAGGTAGGAAGAGAACTTGGCCAAGATTCAAGCTTTATATCTGTGAAGGGAAAGAAGGAAGGAAGGAAAATTGAGTAGAAAGAGCTTGACTGCTATGCAGCTCTGAGAAAGTCTCAGCAGGTTGAAAGCACTAGACTGAAGAGTGCTCATAAGAGAAGTGCCCTGATAGGTTCAAAAGGCTACAGTACTGCCACCATGCTCAGTCACTGAGGAGCATGAACTTAATAACGGAACCCAGTGGTATGATGGTGGCAGCCTATTGCCTAAGTAGCCTCAGCCATGTGACCAGGGACTCCATTTCTATTACACAGTATGGCCACTGGAAATAAACTCCATTGTGTAGATAGGCTCAGATCACTACACTACTTTTTTTTTTTCATGTTTCTAGAAGTTTACAACAGGTTTTTGTTTTTGTTTTTTGGATGCTAGCATGGCCCTCATGGACTTGTAAAATCACCAGCTACACCTCAGCAGCCCTGTGAGTTGTACAGCTTTACTAAGGAGATAGTTTAATTGGTTTGGGTAGTGTAAAAACAAAGTTTTTTGGGAGGTTACCCTGTGCTTGGCAAAATCGTGCAAAGAACTCTTTTTCCTCCCCTCCACCATCTTTGGCCGCAGCAACTGCACACTGCCCAGGGTCTTGCAGCTGGTCAGAGGTGGAGTTGGGCCTTGTCTGCCTCTGTCCCGAGGGCTGGTGCCTAGGTGTCCTCTTACAGAGTGAGGTCACCATGGCTGACCACTGTGGCACCGCCCACTCCCTCAGTAACTAGTTTTGGCTTGTAGGGGCTGAGGGAGGAAATGCTCTGGGAACAGGCACCTTCCTTCATCTGTGTGACATTGTTTCTCTGTATTAGCCTCTTGGAAGGAATTGAGACTTGTGAGAACTCCATCCCAGCAGACCAGCTCCTCAAGGTAAGGCAGTTATGAAGTGACGGGCAGAGAGAAGCAAGACTCCGAAAGCTGAGGTAAAAGTAGGACTCCTCTGGCGTCCACCCTTAGTGGCTGCTTACTGCTGCAGGGCGCCTCAAACTAGTTTGATTCTGAAGTAAACATAAAGGCAGACGACACACATGGTTCCCTCACAAGAGGAGACTAACCGCCGAGCTTTATTTCAGCCGGTGCCCTGTGGGCTTCATGGGGCTTGTCAGAGCGAGTGCTTCGGGAGGGCCGGGGCGAGGCTGCTGCTGGGCCTGGCCTTGTCTGTGACGCTCACAGGAGTCCCTGGTTTAAGCCAGGCACTGGCACTGGCCACCTCAGACCCCAATGCCTTTCCATAACATCAGTGCTGTGACTAACTGTAAGTTACTAACTTGAGCTGAACTAAATTGAATCCTCACAGTGACTCAAGTAAACTGAGCTTGGGTGTGGCAGGGCAGTGTTAAAATGCAGCAATGGTCCATGAAGGTCTCACGGGTGACAATGAAGGCTACTGTTGGGAAGGGGCTTCTGAGCATCCCTTGCAGCTCTGCTGCCACGGGAAGTGAATGCAGCTGTCACGGGGATAACGATTCCCCTGTTAGCATGGGGCTGCTTCTCTGAGGCTGTGGTAGCGCTACAAATCAGGATGGAGCACACCGGGGCAGGTGTGCCTACTCTCCCTTCCCCCTCTCAGGTCTGAGGGACGCAGGCAGAGAGGTCAAAGCAGGCAGGGGACTTCTGACAATGTGCTGTCACTCTTGTCAAGAGACTTTGGAGAAGGACTCTTACTTCTCTACGTACCTGCATCCCATTATTCAAATGAAATTTCCTATGGGTTCTGTTAGAAGATTTGTAAAGTTCTTTATCCAGGAATATGAATACCTTCTTTCTTTGGCAGGCTAAGTTCAGACTCAGAAGGATCTATGAGCACTTAGTATGGCTGGGGCATAGAAGATAGACAATAAATCAATAAACAAGATGGCAGTAAGGTCTTTGAAACAAATCAAAGATTAAAATACGCTAGAAAGCGACGCTGAGCGGGACAGTTGTGGAAAGAGGGCCTTTGAAGTAAAACCAAACTGGGAAAGAAGGCTGAGGGTTTGAGGCAGAATAGACTAAGTGGGAGGAAGCCCGTCGCATTGGCAGAAGGGAATGAAGGCCATTTGGAGAAATGGGAGTCATCTGAAGTGGGGCTCGTGGGTCCCGGGAAGGAATCTTGACTCTATTCCAAATGCCTTGAAAGATTTCAAGCAGGGAAGACAGGTGGTCAGGTTTATATTCTAACATCAATGGTTGCAGAGTTTTTATATGGAAAGACTTTGAAGGTGATAAGATGCTCTGGTTTTATGTGAGGGAAGGGCAGAGTTTATGAGAAAGGAGATATTGGAGGTGGAGTATTATGGTTTAGATTTGAAACAGCCCCATAAAATCTATGTGCCAAAGGCTCACATGCCAGTTGATATACTTTTGGAGAAGTGGTTGGTGCGTGAGGGGTCTAACTTCAAGGGGATTAATCCACTGATGAGATCATAATTGTATGGCATTAATGAGAGATGAAGGACACAGGAGGCGGGGCCTTGCTGAAGAGGGTAGATGGTGGCATGGCACTGGAGACTGTATCTGGTCACTGGTCCCTTCTTCTCTGGCTCTCTTGCTCTTTCTCTGTTTTCTCACTGTCAGGAAGTGAGCCGCTTTCCTCTGCTACACCTTTCCTCTCCTATGAGCTTTCTGCCTTGATACAGACCTGAAGCACAGTTGCTAGTTGACCACAGTTGCTAGCTGAGAGAAGCTAGCTGAGCACAGACTGAAACGTTTAAACCATGACCCCAAGTTCTCCCCCTTTAAGTTGACTTCTTCAGAGATTTTCATCACTGTAAGGGAAAGCTGACTAACATACTGGTCCTGAGTTAAGACAACTCTGAGACATAAATTACCTTCCATAGCTGCCCTACGGGATTAGGATGTTACTGTCCCTGGGGCTCTGCCCCAGAACCCACCTCACTGTTCTCTTCCCTCACTGTTCTACTTCCTCCCTTTCCTAACTGGCTGCTTCTGAGAACATTTCCTGAAAAGTTCATTTGCACACAAAACTTTATACAAAAGTTCTTAATCTGAGAAAGAATTCTTCCCCCTAGGGCTCCCTTCTGGCCTAAGGCTTCTTTGAATCACACACACACAACTCCAAGATACATGACATGACCAGAGATTTAGCTCAGCAGTTTCAGCACCTGCCTAGTAGGCACAAGGTCCCTAGTTTGATCCGGTAACCACATACCACAATATCAGCTCATGCCCACTGGCAATCAGTACCACACACCACAGTGCTGGGCGTGGTGGCTCACGCCTGTCATCCCAGCACTCGGGAGGCAGAGGCAGGAGGATTGCTGAGTTCCAGGCTTGCCTGGGCTACATAGTGAGCTCAGGGCCAGCCTGAACTACAAAGCGAGACCCTGTCTCAAAGAAAAGAAAAAAAAGGAGAAGAAGATATAGACATGGATTATCCTATAAACTGAAGAAAATAAACACTAAAAATCTAGACTTTGGGGGCTAGGGGTGCAACTCAGAGTACTTTCCTAGCATGTACAAGCCCCTGAGTTCCATTTCTAGCACTGCCAATTTTTTTTTTTTTTTACTTTGGAAATTACATTTAAATTCCCTACTTTATCAATTACATAATTGAAATTTTCTATAGATTGTGACTTTGCCATTACTTTGCAAGTTCACATTTGAGTTACTTAATCTCTTTGTCAGCCTTCTCATCTATAAAATGAAGACAATAATACCTTACTTGAATATGAAGTGTTACGGTTTATATCTAGATATCCCTCTAAAGCAGTGATGGTGAACCTTTTGGAGCTTTCAATAACAAACAGCGGGCTGCAGCACGCGTGCCATAGGTTCGCCACCCCTTCCCTAAAGCCTCATGTACCCATGAATGGGGCTTTGGGGAGTGTTTAGATCATGGGGAGCTACACTTATCAGTGGATTATTCCACTGATGTTTACAGGTGAATGTGATGTGGAAGGTGTAACCTGTTTGGGGCTTGTTTGGGAAAGAGTTTATCTCTTTCCCTTATCCCTCAGTCCCTCCCTCTCTTTGCTTCCCACTGCTATGCCATGAGCTGTTTCTCTGCTGTGCTGCCTCACCTTGGAGCCAGCAGAGACTGTGAACTGAAAACTCTACAAATGTGGGCCAAAATATGTAAGCCTTTTCTCCTTAGAATTGTAGGTTTTGGGTATCGTGTTTCAGCAAAGAGATACATTTTTGGTACCAGGAGTGGATTAGAGTGGGGATCCCTCTACAACTGAGCATGGGGAAAACTGTTCCTCTGGCATAATAATCTTACAAGGATTTAGGAACTCAATGTCCCCAGCCCTGTCAGGATCCTCCCAGACATCTCCATTCCAATTTACAGGATCCTATTCTTTTCTGGTAAGTACCCTCACTTTCATTTCAGATACCCTTCAAAGCTAAGCATTAAATTTGCACTGTATTTCCATTGATTGCACTATATTTCCATTGATTCCATTTTGGTTTTCTGCAATCTCAGCCCTATGTCTAAAGAAGGGAATATTCTCTTTCAAGATACTTAGAAACCCTTAGATTCTTTATGTGTGAATGAACCTGGCAATCTTTGAACTCCTTATTATTTTGTTTACACACTTAGAAGACTAGATTTGTATGCACACTTGGGGCTCATGATTTTCCTTCATGGTTTGTCCAGAGATGCTAAGAGCAACCAGTCAGCATCATTATATTCCCCACTCTGCAAAAAATATCTAGAGGTGTTATATATAGTCACTAAATTTGTTGCATCTCACAGGTGGTGAATTAAGAAAATGAAATGGATCTACATTCCATATTACTTTAAGCAGTTCACACCACAGACTATCAGTATCCCACACATTATCAGGAGAGGCCATTAGTCAACTCCAGGAACCACTAAGGCCATTCAAAAGATTCAAACTTACAGTTCTGTTTCTCTAGAGTCACTCTTGGTATGAAAATCTGTATTAGGAGTGTTTCACTAGAGAAATAGATTTAGTATTATATATTATATACAATACACATTAGACATTATTTCATATAATATAAATGATATAAGTATAGGCAAAGACATAAAGGATTCATAAGGAAGACTTTACAGTGGTCACCTGCAGACTCGGGTGACGAAGAATGTGAAAGGGCCATCTGTACACTAGAGACCCAGAGGATCTTCTCAGAAGTCAAAAGCTTGGAGCTCACAGCAGAGTCCTCTGCAAGTCTGTATCAGGAAGCCAAAAGGTCTGCATCAAAGGTGAAGAAAGCCTATTGTACAAGTAGCTGAGAGTATTTTTAATAGAGGCATAACCTTGATTTGGCATGAATTCTTTTTAATGATTTCTACCAATGCCTTACTTCTGATTGGGAGATGAGATCTCAAGGTATATAAACCTGTCCTTTACCTGTCCCCACTGCTAACTGTGTCATCAACTTCTTGACATGACATGAGACATAGGACATAAGATGAGATTGTGAATTAGACTACACCCATGTTCTGATTGCATGGCCATAGACTCCTTTTCTCTCATAAACTTCTTTCCAGTTTCAATACAAACATATTTTATTATGTTAATTAATGACTCCAGTCTTCCTTGTATTTTCTGCTTTCAGACTGAGAGAAAAATAAGTTATTACCCTTAAACTTGATTGATTTCAAGTTATTTTTAATCATGAAAATAGAAACCAAAAAAGTAAGAAAGATCCAGGTTTGGCTGGCTATTCATGAGGTGGTATAAGTGAATAAATAGATATTCATGACTGTTCTAAAATCGGATAATTCCATGGTGTTACTTCCATTTTCAGGGTGCCACACAATATTGCAAGATTTGACCTTTCCTGGGAGTCACCTCAGTGTCTGCAAAGTGTGGGGCAAATTTGCCTTCAGGGAATCGGCCACGATGGCTCGCTCTGCTGTGGTTGCTCAACTTGAATCAAGTGATGCTTTGAGTCAAGTTGCTTTTCCTTAACAGAGAAACCAAACACAGACTGCAGTTAATAACAGCTTTAAAAATAACATCTTGGGAATAATCATCACATGGTTCTTTATTACAGGAAATGCATACCAAATGTCGCCTTTTATTTAAACCTGAAAAATGGGCAGGGCGTGGGCAGACAATTACATCACAGCCTATGCAAGAAGGGCATGTATTCCATGACTTGATAACAATTGCCCTTAAGACTGTGTCTGCTCCTGACTTCATTTCACAGGTACTTGTTAGAGCAGGTGCTACTAGTTAATAATATAGAAGTGAATCCATTGTCATGTGACCTTTGGATGTTTGTGGGGCGTTCAAATCCCTCTGGCACATTTCCAGTATGGGTAAGGAGCAAAAAGAAAAAGCAAATTTGTAATGACTCTGTCTTACAGTTTTTCTCAGTCGTTGGAACTGGAGACACTAATTTAATTTCAAGGCCCCTTGGACACGGAGGCCCTTTGACCATCCTCCCCACTTCCCTGAAAAGCACAGGAGCCAAATGCTGTAGGGGACATCAGGTCGAACTACATCACTGGTGGGACGCAGTGCAGAATGAAAATGCAGGACACCTTGTTGAAAAGTGGGGAGGGGATTGTCATTGAAGATACTAAAATATAAAGCTTTTCCTTTTCTTCTGCAGTTTCTCTCATGACTTGTCATGATGTTTTGCATTTGCTATTTAATGTCATTCTAAGTAAAGAGAAATTAAAAATTTAAATTATTAGCATGAATTTACCATTCATCTTATACAGTATGATGCTAATAATAAATGAAAATGTGAGAACATTTGACCCATATGTCGAAGCACCAAAATTGTACAATTTACATTTCAAACATTTATGTGTATTTTACCTTTACTGAAGAGTGGAAATGCTTCACAAAACAAGCTCAACTATTTTTATTTCACTTCTTCAGAGGCACACATTCCATCACCACTCTCTCCCTGTGGTTTCCTGATGGAAGTGGAAGGAGCAGAAGGAAAAGAAGCTGTGGGTTGTCCTATCTTTCTCTTGCCTCCCATATCACCATTTTTAGTGTATTCACTAAACAGAAATGATATTATAAGTAAGAAAGAAGACAGATTCTTTGTCCTCCATGTTTTTTAGAACATCAGTGCCTTAGCTCTGAAATGCAAATTTTTTAGGCAGGATGTGGCTGGAGTCCATGTTGGTTTGAAACTCTCTGTAGCCCAGGCTGTCCTTGAACTCATGGTGAGCCTGATCACTTCAGGCTCCCAAGTGCTGGGATTACAAGTGTGTGCCATCATGCCCAGCTTCCAAGGAAGTTGGGGTTCACACAGAAAGTGTCACCTCTCTGCACTGTCAGCTCCTCTGCTTGCCCAGATATAGATGTGACTCTCCTAACTTTGCTAAATCCACAGACACTGTGAGTCCCCTGGGATTCTGTGCTCCAGGGGTGTAATGAGTGCTAAACTAACAGGGCTGCAAGAACCAACAGACACGCATATCCCACACCTGTTTACTCACACACACACACACTCCACTGTCCCACCAGCCCACACTAACAACAAAGTTCAAAGGTAAAATCATTAAGAATTACAAGAAAGTGACATCAGGGCATTAAACCAAAGCACAGAGCCCATCTGAGGGTGGACTTCTAGATGAGTACACAGGTTGGACTTCCTTAAAGCCAACTCGGAGGGACTTAACTTTTCATATTTCAACATTTACCGAGCACCAGATATGTAAGGAAATAAAGTGAGTGAGACATAGCATGAGAATGGTGCCATGGTTTACATCTCGGGGGGAGATGTTACCGGAGTGACTGTTATGTTCATGCTTCCAACAGAAGTATTACTTGCTTAGCTCCGAAGATGATGCCTAAAGTTGCAAGAGAATGTCTAGCCCTCTTGGGATAAGCTTTAGATCCCAAACCACAATCCCTTGAGGTAGCCAGGAGAAACCGTGAGACTTGTACAGCTGAAACATAGTACCGAACTTATTAGCTCCATTTGACAAACAGAATAGAGTATGTGGGAGGCTTATTGTAAAGACACAATAGAGAGAATGAGGTGACCAGACACAGCTCCTAGCAACTTGTCTATCCAGTAAACTAGTGAGCCTTGATGGTAGAATTGTTGAGCTTGAAGCAGTGGAAAAATGACAATGTCTTAAAGAAGTTATGTTGTAATTGTAGCTGTGATTTAAAAAAAAAACCTATACAACATAAAATTTACTGTCTTACTCATTTGTAAAAGTCTGTAAGTTCAATAGTGTTAAGTATATTCACATGGCTGGGCAACTGATCTCGAGAACTTTTTCATTGTGTAAAACCTAAACTGTATACTCATTAAACTGTCATGTCCTCTCCCCCAGCTCCTGGGGACTACCATCCTACTTTCTGTCTCTATGATTCTGTTTACATTGCTTCTCGTGGGAGTATACAGTATTCATCTGTTTGTAAGTGGCTTATCTGATGTGGCATAAAGTTCACGAGGTTCACACAAGTTGTCTTGTGTACCAGAACTTCCTTTCTTTTTAAAGCTGAATAATATTCTATTACACACATATACTGTATTTCCTTTAGTCATTCATCTGTTGGTAAGTGAGTTTCTTCTACCCCCTGGCTACTGTAGATAATGCTTCTGTGAAGATTTGGATGTGTAAATACCTCTTTGAGATCATGCTTTCAATTCATCTGGGTACATACCAAGAACTCACGTTAGAAGAAAAAATTATTTTAAATGATACCGATCCGTGTCCGTTGAAAGAACATGAAGTTTGGAATTGTCAGGAGACTGTCTTGGGAGTTTGCGTGTAAAACAAATAATGCAGAAGTACCGAAGTTGAAAAAAGACAAGTGTATCCCATGCACTTGTTCAACAGTGTGACTTTCTGGACTAGAGAGACAAAACTGTGGACAGAAATAAGCATGGAGACAAATACTGTAACCAAAACCTCCAAACTGGAATCAAGTGAAACTGAAATAAGGACACTGAAGATGTGTAGAAGAAATATTGACTATCTCATTGTTCTTGGAAGCATAAAACTATTAAGACACTGTTTACAGGCCTTAAGTAACTTGGAGCAATGCAAAAGAACCCTTGTAGCAAGATACCAATTTACAGACAAAATCAGTGTCCCCGGTGAGAAACTGTTATATGGCCCTTAAGTAACCCTATTAGGAATGTCAGTGTTCAACTCTTAGACGGTCCACACCCTACCAGGATTCACTGATAGGCTTTAGAATTGTAGAACCACCAAGCTTATATGGATGTTAGAAATCGTTAAGTCCAGTTATCCTAATTTATAAAGAAAGAAACTGAGGCCCAGAAATGTTACTATGGAATTCTCCCAGGGCCACAAAGTTAATTGGCAACAGTGGCAGAGCTGAATTTCCCAATTCTCATGGTGAATCTATTCATATCTTCAAGGCCACCCTCACAGCAACAAGCCCATGAGATCTGACAATATAAATAAAATAGTTGCGGCCTGAAAAGACAAGAGCTTCTGGAGTCTTTTCTGTAGTGCAGCCAGGCAGCCATTGATGCTGTCCAAGTACACTATCCCAATCCAAGATTTAACAGATGTTTTTTCAAGACGCATCAAGAGTTGGATGGTTCCAACCAGTCAGCAGCACAAGGCAGTAGTCAGGGCCACAAACAGATGTACTAATATCTCTCCCTCTCTTTTGGATTCATTTAAGACAGTAAGACCTCAGAAAGCTCATGTTAAAATGAAAATGTATTTCCCAAGAGGGATTAAAAATTAATCCACTATGGATATCAGTGCACTAGCAGGAATTCACTGATCAGATTAGCTAATTAGTTGTCACTTTGTCTAACATGGTATCTATTGGATTGAGAGAGGGAAACTCAGGACCCACATAATTTTGTTAAGTATAGAGAAAGGTTGGCTGGGATGGGTGTGTAAATATAAGTAGTCGGTCTGGGCACCCAGAGGAAGGGATTGGCCTTGGAATAAACCACACCTAAAAAGAAGGCATAGAACTGTCAAGAAAAAATGAACTTTTATCATGAAGGAGTGCTAAGAATACAATCACTGAAAGGTAAATATCCACATAACCCCTACTGTGTGTGTGTCACCAACTTTTAGGATGGTGAAGTCTCCTTCTGGAAGTGTTTTCTAGGTTCTTTCTGTCCTGAACAAAGAACTGGTCAAAAGAAGCATAAAAGGTACAGTTATTAAAGTTAGGAAAAGAAACACGCTCTACAGAGTGAGTTTGGACCAAGCAAAAGTAGGAAAAAAGTATGCTGTACAGTGTGGGAGCAAACTACTGTGAAAGAGAAATACAGTTGTCCAGAGCTCAGTGAACTGCCCTTCCATATCCCCCACATCTCAGGCTGATTTCAGGTGTAAGCTGTCCTATCAAAAACTTACTCAAGGGGCCGGAGATTTAGCTCAGTGGTTCTGGCACCTGCCTTAGTTTGATCCCCAGTAACCACAAAGCATAGTGCCAGGTGTGGTGACTCACACTCACCAGCAATCAGTATCACATACCACAGTGCTGGGCACCACATACCACAGTGGTGGCTCACTCCTGTAATCCCAACACTTGGGAGGCAGAAGCAGGAGGATTGCTGAGTTCGAGGCTTGCCTGGGCTACATAGTGAGCTCAGAGCCAGACTGAACTACAAAGAGAAACCCTGTCTTTAAAAAAAAAAAAAAAAAGCAACTGACAAGTTGTGATGAAAAGAATTGAAATTAGTACTCTCTGATCCATTCCACATGCATGGCTGTGGGACCTGTTCTGCCCATGTGTCCTGGGACTTTCAATTAACATGTCACACATGCTTTCTCAACCAGCTTGCCACACCCTAATCTTCTGCTTTATCTGCAGTATAATTTTTTTTTCTTTTTGCAGTACTTGGGATTGAACCCTGGACCTTTGCAGTGAACTACATCCTTAGGCATTTTTTTGAGACAATTTCTTACTATATCACTAAATTGCCCAGGCTGGGCTCAAAGTTGTGATCCTCCTGTCTCAGCCTCCCAGAGTGTTGGCCCTACAAGCATGCACAACCACCATGCCCAGCTATGAAATAAGTTTTGATCATCCAACAATCTCTAATACAAAAAAAAAAAGGTGGATTTGCAGTGTGACCTTTAAAAACTGCACTCCAAGTAGGGTGTGGTGGCGTACACCTGCAATCCCAGCATTTGGGAGGCTGAGGCAGGAGGATCACTGTGAGTTGGAGGCCAGCCTGGGCTACACAGTAAATTCAAGGCCAGTCTAAACTATATAGTGACATCGTATCTCATTAAAAAACTAAAAACACTGCATTCCAAACTGTCCACATACCTTGCTTAGGAGGTGAAAGAGGGGGTGCTCCCTCTCATTCTGATCATAGAGGGGCATGGGCAACCCCCCTATAACAAGAGACAGTTTAACAAGAGAAGAAAGGAACACAGAGTCCACATGAAACGTAAAATCTCAAGGGCCAGGGATTTAGCTCAGTGGTTCCGGCATCTGCCTGGCAAGCGCAAGATCCAGAACTCGATCCCCAGTACCACATGGCACAGTGCCAGGTGTGGTGGTTCATGCCTGTAATCTCAGCACTCCAGAGGCAGAGGCAGGAGGATTGCTGAGTTTGAGGCTTGCCTGGGCTACATAGTGAGCTCAGGGCCAGCCTGAACTACAAAGCGAGACCCTGTCTCATAAACAAACAAATAAGAATAACAGCAAAATACCCAAGTAAAGGGCCAATAAATTGAAGCTTAAATATCTTTCTAGGAGACAGGGAAATGAGGAGGCAGTGGTGACAATTTAAGGAAAGGTGAGAAGTGAAATTTGCTGCAAACAAAGGGTGTCTTATTATGTAGGCCAAGTCTCCTGAGTAATCTCTGGAAACTGCCCTGAGGAGACTAAATAAAAAACTGTCCGGGTGTGGTAAAGACTTCCAGTCTCCTGTCTTCTTTGGTGGTTAATCTCTCCTGGTTACTAGATGAGATTTCCTGGGGAAAGAGTTGAAGGCAATTCCTTTCTTTGGAAAGAAGTTTTCTCTGACAGATAAGGGTACTTCAGAGAGAGTCCCTCCCTATAGTTTTAGGAGAAACAAGGGAAAGTTCCAGACACTTTGATTCTGAGGTGTTTTTTTCAATTCTGCATGTCAGTTTATTGTTTTCTGAGCCCCGACACCAGTGTAATATTCTTTATTTAGAGAATAACTAAGATAGCATCTATGTTCACATAAAAGGAAAAGAACAAAAAGTGAAAAAAAAATCTCTAATATTTTATCACCTAGTTTGAGGTAACCGGGTCTCTTCTTCTACAAGAAAATTAAGGCAGATGGATATTCAAATAGACTTTTTGGAAATTGACTGAGATTAAGAGATTAAGGCAGAGTGAATATTTATTTTCATTACTTTATCTTTATTTTTCCTATATCCATGGACTGCATGTTGATTCAGCCACTAGAGACTGCAAAGATTCAGATAAGCTCGGGGAAAACCCACAGCAGTGGGGGGTTGTTTTCCACTCTCTGATTCATATGCCTCTTCTGCAGTCATCCATGCTGAGTGGCTTGTTCCCTAGACCCAAATCCTGATGCCCAGGAAATTCCAGAGATGCTAGGAATGCATGTAGGAAATACACCCTACACCTGATCTTTGCATGAAGAATCTGCTCCAGACAAACCTGAGGGCATCAGAGATTGGCAAATTATTTATTGGAAAAGGTACCAGAGGATTTACAGTCAGAGAGACAGGGAACTCCTAAGAAATTTTAAAACATACTCTGAAATATGAAGGCAGACTGCTGAGCGTGCCACTGTTCCTCTGGTGCCTATGGCACTCCTGTTGTTCCGGTTTAGCCCCTTGTACCTTCCCTGCACTCCCACTCATCAGTAACATCATAACAGACACCATTTTTTAATTGAATTCTTTATTGGCACAATTTATATAGATTTCACAATCACACATAACATTGGGGAATTTGTGCCAATATACGACACAAGTCAATTCTCAATTTTACCCATATCCCCACCCACCCACACCTCCCCACCCCCTATATACATGCTCTTTTATTTTCTTTCAGAATCATATTTATTCCTTCCCCTCATTACATCCCCACACCAAATTTCCTTTGCAAATTTCCCATTCTACAAAAACTGTCATACTTTCTAGAGCTCATTTGCATCTACAAGCGCTCATATCAAAGAAAGATCCGGTATTTGCCTATCTGTGATCTACTGATTTCATTCATTAGCGCGTCCTCCAGGTGTATGCACTTGCGCATAAATGAATCAATCTTGTCATTCTTTATGGCAGAATAATACTCCATTTTATTTAAAAAAACACACATCTTCTTAAGTAAATGTAAAGGAATCGAAGTTATCCCCTGCATACTATTAGACCATAATGTCTTGAAACAGACACCATTTTGAACATATATTCAGGATCTAATTTCTTTCCGCTGTAAACTTGTTAGATGAATGCTATCACCATTCCTCTTCTCACACATGAGAACGGTGAGATACAGAGATGGGAAATGACTTGCTCTGGGCCACAGACTGAGCGGAGGGATGAGGCTCAGCCCTAGACTTGCACAAGTGCATGGTTCATGGTCTTTGCCACAAGCTGTTTTGTCTCCTCAGGAACTTGGTTTCTCCGGGATTTGGGAAGACTCCTTATTATTCTATTTCATGCCCTATTTCCCCAATCTCATACTTTGGAGTCTTGGAATTGAGTCTTCCTCAGGAGGGCCTGAGTTTTGAGGAAAAACTCCTTTTACCTCTGCTCACGGCACCGAGCCTGGCTGTCTACTCAAGAGTTCCCATTCCCAAGGGACGCCTGCCCAGGAGAGGTGGCCATCTGCGAACAGCCTTCCTGATGTTCCTTTGGCTACACATTTTGTTGATTTCCTTAAGTATGTTTTCTTATGAGGTTTCTGTTTCTTTTCTGGCTTGGTTTGTGACTTTACTTCATTTCTGTTTATTTCTTATTTGGCCCAACACACTTGTTTTCACTTCATTTTTTTTCCTCTCTCAGACTCCTGGCCTACATGACCTGTGTTCATTTTGCCGTATGATGTGCCACCCTATCTGTGTGTTTTGTCTGATGTCCTTGGAAGCCAAAAATTAAAGACCATAGAAATGGTATGGGATGAATGATTCAAACCTTTCAGCTTAGGCAAAAATGATCTTGTGAATGAAATACATAGCTGTGACTCAATCAAATCACCTCAGTTGCTCACTATTTTCCTAAGAGATGAAAGCTAGAAATGTAGCATCAATAGCTTTAAAAGGAAATAGGAAGATGCAACATTTCTGACTCTTCGGTGATCCAAGAACTCAGCAGAGATGGCTAGGTGATCACCAACTCAAATCCTTAAGGACAAAGAGAACAACTCTGAGCCCTGGAAAGTGGAGTGTGGGCTGAGATGAGGGACAGACAGCAAGAAGGGCAGGGTGCACTCATTCATCTCCCATAGAAAATTGGCCGTCATACTGCATATGGCATACCATGTTCATGTGTCCATCCTCCAATCCAATGCAACCGTCTGAATTTTTTTTTAAATCCAGCTTGGTTGTACTTTGTCTGAACCTAATTATCTTCCTCACACATCCAAGAATGTGTCTGGGGGAGTTCCAGCAGAAAACATGGGATACTAAATAATAATAATGAAAAAAAGTAATTCTGATTTTAATGCTACAGAGAAAGAAAAGAAAAGAGTCACATAATAATAGTTTCCTGGGTTATAGGAGCAAGATCTTCCAAATCTCACATAACGCATGGAGAAGAAAGCCCAGTCAAACAGATCCAAAGTCTAACTAAAGGTGAAGAGCTTTAGAACAGAGCTGCACTGTTCTTGAGTTTATTTAGAAGTTTTAAGAGTTTACAGTGTGCTCAGGTTTTAGAATCAAAGAAGCGTGATTTCAAATGTTGGCTGTGCCACTTACCAGCTAGTCAGTACCTGGCATTCAGTTATTTTGCCTCTAAAATGGAAATAAGAATGTGCTCATTTAGAGTCACTATGAGGTTTGACTGAGATAATGCATATAAACCGAAGCTCAGCTGAGATGATGCATTGCTACAGCTGGCTGTGGTTGCACATCCCTCTAATCCTAGTAGTCAGGAGCTGAGGCAGGAGGATCCTGTGTTCCAGGCCAGCCTGGGCAATCTAGCAAGACATTGTGTCAAAATTAAAAAGTTTTAAATGGATTAGGGCTGTAGCTCAGTGGTAGAACACCAAGCTAACATGAATAAGGCCCTGGGGTCTACCCAAAGTACCAGTCAACCCTGATCAATAAATCAAATAAAGTGCCAACATATGATAATTTGTCAATATGTAGTTATTCTCTTGTTCTACTACTGCATGCATTTCCACTTAACATTTGTTTATGCATACAACCTGGTACTCTATGGATTCCCAAATACTGTTTCATGTATATTTAATAGGAAAGCTTGGGAGAAAGTTAGTTATTCATCTAATTTTAATTTATAGAAATTGAATGAAGGCTATTTTGGTCGAGTTCATATGGCAAAGCATAGGACAGAATGAAAGGTAAACTAAAAAAATCTAATATGTCCTCCCCAGTTGTCTTGTCTAGTACCCCCCATTACTCCCAGAAATACAATGGGGAAGACCTAATGCAGGACCAGAGGGATTAGGGTAGGCTCCAAAGACACAAGGTAAAGAACTGAAATTGTTTTCACTAAATGTGGGAAGGGGAGGAGAAAGACAGAGAGACTGGAAGACAAAGGGGGACAGAGTTGCTCATACCAGGACCTTCCTTCCACCCTCTCTACCTTTTTCCCAAAGAGTGTTGCTGTCCAGGGTCTCACTGCAAAGTCCCTACACTTGTTTCAATTGAATAGGTGGGGTTCAATGGGCATGTGTGACTTGTAACTTTCAGGGACTATTGAATATGTCCCACAACAAAACAGGGCCATCCATACCCATCTCTCCTGCCCATTAATATTGGGTGTTGGTATGTTTATCAAGGTCATAGATCATATTTTGTATAAAAGTTCTCCCTGATGTATGATGATTTGACATCAGACGTTTTGACTTCATGGTGATGTGCAAGTGATATATTCAGTATCACAGTACAGCAGATGCTGAATATGGATCTTCCCCCTGGGTTAACAGTATACAGTCTCAATCCTGTGGTGAGACAGGGCAGCAGTGAACTACAATTCCCATCACTCCAGTGATCAAGAGAGGAAGTAACCAACCCTACAGAAGGTGCTGTGTTGTTGAGCTGGAATGTGGGGTTCATTAGGTGTATTTGATGCTTTTTAAATTTATAACACTTTCAATTTATGATGAGTTTATCAGGACATAACCCTATCATAAGTCAAGGAGCATACGTAATTAACTGCTGCAGTTTGGAATACTAAAAAATTATTAAAACACATGAATAATGCACAATTTTGGCAGGATATTATAATCAACAATTCTGAAACTTTAGAAGCCAGGGTCAACTTGGAACTTAATTTTATGTCCAAGCTTTTACAGACCACCCAGTTCCTACTTTTTCTGAGGAAAGAAGGAGAAAGGATTTCCTGTGGTGGTCAAGGTCATTGCCACAATGAAGCTTTGAATGTTTGTGAATCCATCAACCTTTCCTCACTCTTTGGTAATAGCATGATTCTCCTTTGGGAGACTTCTCCTCTCTGATTGCATCCACATAAATTTTGGAAGGCTACCCTTTATGATATCCTACCTATGTGGGCAGAGACAACAGCATGGAACCAAGGCTTAGACATCCATAGTGCCAGCACTGGACACAATGATAATTCAAGGAATGTGCTAACCATCTGTACCCTTGGATTTCTCTAAATAGAACCAAGAAGAAAGGGCTCTGTTTCCTTCTCTGATCCTAAGGCTGTGAGACACAAACATAAAAGACTGACTTCCAGGCTAACACCAAGTGGGAAAAAAATAAACATCTGTATTGGAAAACAATGAAGTGGGCTCATAGGAAGAATGAGAACCATGGTCCCATGGGAATTGTTCTCTCTGGTTCTAGGTATCCCTGGGGTCAGCTCTATCCCTGCCCTTCTTGTGCCTGAAGCTGGTATGACTTGTGTTTCTGTCACTTGCAACCAAGAGTCCTGGCCAATATGGGAAGAAACAGCCAGACACATTCAAGACAAGATAATAGAGTTCACATTTTTATTAAAGGAACTTTTAGAGGACTATAAGTCAGGCAATGAAAACAAAAAAAAGTGGAGGGTAGGTTAGCATAGTCTTGACTTTGTCATATCATCAATAGTTCCCGAACTACAGAGCAGAGTTGAGCTTTTCAACCAAACAATAAAATTAGATTCTTCATCCCTGCACTTTTACACATAGTTTAGATTTTGCAGACTGTTTCAGAAGGCTTACAAAAATTAATTAGGTACTATTTCCTGAGGGACACCTGACACAGCTAATGCTAATGGTGTTACTAGAGATTCATATTTCCCCCTAGCCTCTTGCTTGCTCCGTTTTGTTACTTAAGTTCTTCACATTTTTTTTTTTGAGACAGGGTCTCGTTTTGTAGTTCAGGCTTGCTCTGAGCTCACTATGTAGTCCAGGCAAGCCTCGAACTCAGCAATCCTCCTGCCTCTGCCTCCTGAGTGCTGGGATGACAGGCATGAGCCACCATACCCCGCCCAGTTCTTCACATTCTTATATGCTTCATTTGTAATACTAAAATAATAAAAACACTGAACCCAAAGAGTAGCTCAGAATATTAAATTTAATTATATATGTACTTTGGTAGCTCATGTAACTACCATCATCAGGTGAACTAATAGATGTTTACAGACTGATTCATGGAAGATACAGAGGTATCATTTATTAAACTTTCATAATCAACTTTATATTTAATTTTAAGGATAGTTATTCTAATTATTTTTCATTATATTAATACAGGAGCCCTCTGGTGGTCAAAACCACTTCTAGAGTATATACAAAATATTCTTTTTATTTTAGTTTAATAAAGATTCTTAAAAGGATATTATAATTACCATCTCACTAAGATAAATAAAAAGTGATGGAGATATATAGTGTTATGGGCTAAATTGTGCCATCCTAAAATTCATATATTACTATCCTAACCCTTGGTATCACAGAATATGGAAAAAAATAAATCGGAAATAAATTCTTCAAAGAGATAAACTAAAAGGAACCATGAAAATGGGGCCTTAATGTCATATGCTAGTGTCTTTCTAAGAAGAGAGGATTTAGACTCATACATGCACAGAAGGATGAAGCCATGAGGACACAGGAGAAAATAGCTATCTACAAGCTACGAGAGAGACTTCAGAAGAAACTGACCTGATTAAAATTTTGACTTCATACTTCTTGTCTTCAGGGCTGTAGAAAGATAAGTTTCTCTTGTTAGGTCCCCCTAGTCTGTGGTACCTTGTTATGCAGCCCTAGTAAACTAATATATGTGAATATAGATCCCAGTCAATAGATGACATGAGTCTTCTTTTTAGTATACACTGTGCCAACAGATGTAACTTCTTGTCTTCTCTGAGGTCCATTTGGCTATAACTTGGGATGATGAGCGGCATAAAGCATGGCACTAATGAAGTTAGGGTAAGGAGTTTTTTTCCAGGTGTGGGCCATGTAAGATTTGCCTTGTTTCATGATCAAATATTACTATTTGAAAATGAAGCTAAAAGACCTATCTGAGAACAGTGGATAACTAGGTATAGTTGGAAAACATCCATCAAAAATTATAAGGAGCAGCCACACAGAGTGGTGCACATCTGTAATCCCAGCACTGGGGAGGCTGAGGCAGGAGGATCAACACAAATTCGAGTCCAGCCTGGGCTATATGCTGAGTTCAAGGGTAGCCTAAACTGTATAGTAAGATCTTGTCTAAAAAGAGAATTTTGTTTCAATAATAAGGAACATCACCTTTATTGACAAGCTCCAACACATGGAGCAGCACTTAATCCTATGAACAATTACAATTTATAATAGCATTTTCATACGCTGCCACAGTTTTTGGTTCCCCTTATGTTTGCTGTATTTACTTCTATTTCCAAAAGATAATGAAATGAAAAGTCAGAGAAGGTAAGAAAAGGAGACAGGTTGCTGAAGCAAAATTAAAGCCTTGGCTTTCAACTCCATGTCCCATGCTCCATTTGGCAATGCTGCTGCCTCTCCACAGTTTCTACTTCACATGCGCACTAACTACAGAAAACTTCTCAAAGTGTCAGTATTAACTGTGAGGAGGAGAGTGGAGAAGAGAGTGGCAGCCAATTGTCCTACAGGCCGGTGTTGGTGGACTGAGCACATTAAAAACTATAGATATAAAAATGTAGAACTGGGGCCGGGGATTTAGCTCAGTGGTTCTGGCTCATGCCTAGCCAGCCCAAGGTCCCTGGTTTGATCCCTGGTAACCACATACAGCAGTACAGGGCATGGTAACTCACACCCACCAACGATCAGTACCACATACCACAATGCCTGGCATGGTGACTGACGCTTATAATCCCAGCACTCAGGAGGCAGAGGCAGGAGGATTGTTGAGTTCGAGGCTTGCCTGGGCTACATAGTGAGCTCAGGGCCAGCCTGAACTACAAAGTGAGACCCTGTCTCAAAAAAAATATGTATGTGTATATATATATCTGATTATAAAGATAGATATGAAATCTCCTTTCCAGAGTACCAACTTTTTAGGAGATATACAGATCAGAGAAAGTTGCTATACCAGGAAGGGAAAAGAGAATAAATAAGAGATCGTCTCAGCCTTCAAATTTCACATTATTCTGTGCCCAGAGTGCCACGTGGCCCTTATAGCCCCAGGGTTTGTTTCTAAGGATACAACCAGGCAAAGTTTGAAAATATAGTTAAGCTTACAATGGTTGTGTCTGTAATAAACATATACAGACATTTTTATATTACAGTTATTCCCTAAGTAATACAGAATAACAACTATTTGCATAGCATTTACATTGTATCAGGTATTATAAGTAATCTAGAAATTATTTAAAGTATAGGGGAGAATGTGTGCAATCTATATGCAAATGCTGTATCATTTTATATAAAGGATATGAGGATCTGCAGATTTGGGCATGAGGGGGCCCTGGAACCAGTCCCCCACAGACGCTGAGGAATGACTGTATTTAATGAGAATTGGTATCATCTCTTTGTGTTCACATATGCATACTTCGTTAGAGTAGGATGTTCGGCACAGTTTTTAATTAGTCAGAAACTAAGCTCTCAATCACATTTTAATACAGACCATTTAAGTAAATAAGAATAGATAGAAAAATTATTTAACTAGTAGAATTCAGCATTAGTAAGGTGCTCCCACACCAGATAATTGAATTCAAATGGATAAAACTACTGTGTTAAAAGCAGTGAGGTCTGATTGGTGCAGACTCCATTCATTCATGCTGATTTAATCTAGGTCAAACTGACATTTACCTCTGCACTTTCTCTGAAGAGAGAATGTGCTAAGAAAAACACCATAGTGTTAACAAGAATGGTGAAACCATTTTCAGAATATGTAAGCAAAAATAATTATTTTAAGAAGCCTCAGCCAATTTGCTGCCAAGCCAATGTATACAACCCACAATGTAGGCGCAGAGAAGTGACGCACTCGGTTTGTTGATCCTGTGAGTAAATGCAGCTTTCTAAGCTCTCAGAGAAGGCTCTGGGAGCTTCTGCCCACCACTATGGTGGTTCCAAGTAGGACTCCGACGCGCAGTGTCCACATCACCTGTGAACATGTTACACAGGCTAACTTTGAGGCCTCACCTCAGGCCTACTGAATCCGACACCTCTGGGGTGGGGCTCAGCTGTCCAGGTTTTAATAAGCCCTCCAGAGGTTTCTGAGGCACGTTCAAGTGTGAGAACGCTGCACAGGAAGATCATTGTTTGCTAGATGTGTGAGGTTTCTTAATGGTACTCAAGAGAAATTGAATTGTCTTTCTGAGTATGCTGTTCTTGAACTCTTTCATTATTGTTTAGAGATCCTCTCTGAATTAATGGAAATGAGCCATAGCATGGGGGTTTACTAAGAGCGACACTAAATACGCCAAACTGATGCCCATTGTCCTGACACAGAAATGGGGGCTGGGCCTGGCAGACCTCCTGCTGGTGAGAGATGTGAAAATTGACCAGGATCTGCCACTCTCTCATGGCTGCATTCATTTCCAAATCTGGTTTTCCCATCCATTATTTAAGTTCTGTTGCAAATGAAACCCAATCCATAGTTCCCTAATTTGCATTTAAAATGGTTCAAATGTGTTGGTAGATGAGCAGATCCCCAAGAGGCCTTTTGAACCTACTCAAACATTTTCTTCATAACAGGAAGTTCCACTTTACAGTGTAACCTTTAGCACGGAAAGGCCTGACTTGTATAGAATTTTCTTAGCCCCAAAATGTGTAATTCTTTTAATTTTCAAAACATTTTCTCTCACTCTCCCTACCATCATCTGCCACATATGCAGCCTTTCCTTCTCATATAAGCTGACTTGTGATTAATATAACCTTAGTTTCATAACTATATTCTCTTTTTTTTTTTGGAGACAGGGTCTCACTTTGTAGTTCAGGCTGGCCCTGAGCTCACTATGGAGCCCAGGCAAGCCTCGAACTCAGCAATCCTCCTGCCTCTGCCTCCCAAGTGCTGGGATTGCAGGCATGAGCCACCAAGCCCAGCACTGTGGTATGTGGTATTGATTGCTGGTGGGCGTGAGTCACCACACCCAGCATTGTGTTATGTGGTTACCAGGATCAAACTCAGGACCTTGCGCTTGCGAGGCAGGCGCCGGAACCACTGAGCTAAATCTCCGGCCCATATTCTCATTTTTTATGGTTAAGGAATCATAGAACTCCAAGTGTTTTAGTTACACCTTGGCTTCATTCAGTTCAACCCATCTATTACACACAAGGGAACAGGGAACTGGGCTGCCTGTGGGGAGGGAGATTTTAAAAGATTTTTTTCAGAAATGAGTTTCTCTCCGCTGAGGAATAACTATTTGTGATATCAAATATACTTGGTCATTCGCTCCAGATCACCTGAGAATTAGGCATAGACTGTATATTAGAATTTAGGAATTTATCTGGGAGGAAGGAATTTAATTAATTCAGTTAGTGATCAAAGAAGGAGGAAGAGGAAGAAAAGGAAGAGGAGAGGAAGTAGGAGATACAGAAGTGTGCCCAGCTGCTTGGGCCAGGATGAGATACATTTAGCTTTCTCTCATCCAGCTCCTCTGTGTCCACACAGACCTTAGTATATACCCCAGTTTAGACTTAGCCTCAAAGCAGCTGTTGGTTTAAACGTATACTGCTCTTCTTAGTACTATGAGCCTCTTGAGGACGGAAACTGTTCCTTGTCCTACCAAGTCCTTGCTGCTTGACAAAAGCATGTGTTTGTTCTTCAGCTCGCTCTCTCTCGGCTAGTTTGCTACTTGAGTTGAGGCCTCAAGGAGGATTACAGAGCTACTGTCAGTTTGGTCTTATACCTAGGAGTGTTGGCTCCCTGCCTTGTAGGCCAGGCCCTTTCTCATTAAGGAGGCCAAAGTTGAGGACCAACGGGACAGACAGCCTGGTTACCAGATGCTGAGCCCAGAGAGGCCTGAGGGGATACAATAAAAATAAGGAAGTCATCAGCAAACCCCCACCTCCATCCCTACTCCAGTCAGGGACTCATCTTGGCCAGTGTGCCAGTGTGCCAACTACTATTGCTGCATAGAAAAGCTCCCCAGATCTCTGTCTTCAATTGTTGTCAGTTAGCCTGACCTTCTTTTGTTCCATTCAGATGGAAATCATGAACAGGCAGCTCTGCTCTCCTAGCAGTCCTGATGACACCAGGTAATGCTGGATGCCAATAGCTGATGCAACCAGCAACTGGTCACTGTCACCATCTGATACCAGCTCGTACTAGACACTATAGGTCAAGTCTACCATGTGCTAGTCTCTGCCACTACTCTTCACTGGCAGCTGGTCTCTGGACCTCTTTGGTGTTAACTGCTCTGGGTATATACTATCCTTTCACAGGGAAATGACTGCTCTGTCCACACCACTTTCGATAAAAATCCCAGTAGATTTATGAGACTGCTGGAGCCCACACAACCTGAGAAATAAATCACAGGCAGGACTATAGGACACTAAAATGATACTTTAACAGGGCCAGGGCTGTAGCACAGGGGATCAGTACACAGGAGGGAGTCTTCCTAGACCAAAACTTGAGAAGTGGCTGGAAAGTGCTGCCCATAGAGCAGCTTGTGACCCTGTTTCAGTGAGGGTCAGGGCTGGAACTTGCTATGAATGTTGGGTATGCAAATAAGAGCCCAGGTCCCTCCCTCACCATACCGGTTCCAGGATGCCTCTCCCTTCTACAAATAATATCTTCCAAGATACCTGGAGTGCTTTAGGGGCACCATGTTTCCTGTGTCACTGTAGTCATGTTGGAGTGGAGAACAATGGTTTGGTAGCCAGGGAAGACACTGAAGCAAACTGTCCTAGTCCACTGGGGTCCCAGGGGGAGCAAAGGGAAATGTGGAGCAGGAACACAACAGCCACTGACTGAACTACATCCCCCTTGGTGCCAGCACGGGGAAAATGAGAAAGTGAGGTGTTTTTCATCTGCCTCAAAAGCACGGCAATCATTTTATTCCCTTCTCTAGTTTTTGCAAGTCATGATTTAGTAAGGGTTCTAAATGGGAACTTCTGGTATAAAATCTCTGGAACAGTTACCAGAGTAACTAGAATTGGAACAGTTCAGGGTTGGAGCAGCCAGGACCTGGATGTGCACCCCTGCATCTTCATGAAGTCTCAGGGCTTGTTGTGGCTGGAATCTAGAATATTCCCCCTATTTTAGGGCCTTTGTTGCCAGCTGCAGGGCTCTCAGAAGATGATTGGATCATAAGAGCTCCAGCTTCCCAGATTAATCCACGAATGTATTCATATTTTGATGGGATTATTGGGAAGTGACAGAAATTCGAGAGGTGAGGCCTAAGGAAAGGGAGTGGGTCATGGAGGTGTGACCTCTGGTGTTATCCCTGGTCCCCAGTCCCTTTCTCTCTGACTCCTTCCCTCTCTCCCTCCCTCTCCCCTCTCTCTGTCTCTCTGTCTCTCTGTCTCTCTCACTCTCTCTCTCTCTCTCTCTCTCCTTCCTGTCCACCATGCAATGAGCTGCTTTGCCCCACCGCATGCTCCCTACCATGATGTTCTGCCTCACCATGGGCCAAGAAGCAATGAAGCTGTCTTGGTTACTTTCATGAGACACAATAAAGTTGATTTTGGCTCGTGGTTTGTAGATGTTTCAGACTATAGTTGGCTGACTTTAAAGCTGAGTGGCATGGTAGAGGTGATGGCAGAAGGACGTTGAGGAGACCTGCTCATGGCACGGCATCCAAGAAGCAGAGAATACAAAGCAAGGTGTAGGGGACAGATAAATCCTCCCAGGCCGCACCAAGCGACCCACCTCTTCTTCCAACCAGATCCCAGGTAAGCCCTTGTAAAAATCAAAAAGGAAGTTAAATACTGCTGATATGCAAAGGCACAGGGTGAACATTCCCACTTCAAAAAAAAGAAATTTGAAAATAGAAAAGAATGGGCCAAGGACTGGGAATTTAGCTCAGTGCCATCATGCCTGCCTCCCAAGCACAAAGTCCTGGGTTCAGTCCCTGGTATGGAAAAGGCGGGTGGGGAGAGAGAGACAGACAGAGAGAGAGATAAAAAAATGGGACCAAAGCACTTCTTTCCTCATTCATCTTTCTATAACCCTGATAACTTCTTGATTTGCTCAATATTTATAGCTTTCCTCTAACATTCCACATTCCTGGCTTTTCCAACTGTCTGGAATCTTCACTACACTTTCTGCTTCACATTCACACACTGCTCTCTCAGGGGCACAATGCTTGGCCTCCCTTCTTCTCAAATCTGGATGGAAACCTTCATGATCCCACAACTTTTGAATTGTGCATATCTATAAAACCAGCACAGTGTAAATGACACCAAGGTCTGCCACCAGCTGGAGCAATAGCCAGGCCCCCTTGAACTGTGGTTGCACTGGACAATGAATGTCTGGAGAGCAGAGCACTGCATGATTGCTTCTTGGCCCATGGTGAGACAGAATATCATGGCAGTGAGAAGGTGGTAGAGCAAAATAGCTCATGTCATGGTGGACAGGAAGCAGGCGGGGGGTCAGGAAGGACTGGGGACCAGGTATATATAGTACCTGAGGTTATATCCCCCCATGATTTACTCCTTTCCATTCGGCCTCACCTCCTAAGTTTCCATTATTTCCTAATAGTAACCAGTAATACTCTCCTAGGCTGTTGTTCTCCATCATGTCCGGGTACCCTGGGACTCTGTTCTTAAAGCAAAGTCTCACTTTTGCATCTTTGAGTCTGCTAAGTGTGGGATCCTACTGGTTTCTGTGACGCTTTCAAGCCATTGTCCAGTTTTAAAGAACTTATAATGCCTTCTAGCTATTATCCTGTTGCGAATTACTTGGCTTCTTTTAGTGCTAATCAGTTTGGCAACCAAAGGCTCCTCTGCTCCATCTTTGCAGGCCCCTGTTGTATTGGAGCTTCCTTTCTGTGGAAACTTAAAACTTAAAAATCATTCAGCTGGCCTGAATGTTTGGCTGTCTTGAAATTTCTTTCACCAGATTAATTAATCCACTGCCCTTAATCTCACTCTCCTGCAAAGTCTCAGGACTGGAACAAAATACACACAAATTTTCTGCCAGAGCATAACACACATGGTCTGGAGTCCAACAGTGAGTGGAGTCCTTGTTCCCCATTGAAATTTTCTGATTTATAGTCTGCACTTCTAATTGCATCCTGGTCCTCTGAGCTCTGATCAGTACCTCCCATCAGGGTCAGTTTATAATGTTCTAGGGCTGCTTCTACAGCTCGCATCTCCAAACTTTTCCAAAGAGTTCCTGGGGACCAGTTCCAAAGGCATCTGAACCACATGGTCAGGTCAGGTGGCTTCACAGTAGCAACCCTACTCTTAGTACCAAAATTTTTCTCAGTTGAGAGTTTGAGGGATCATCTACATGTGAACCATGACAGGAGCCAAATGACTGGATAGAAACTTCTGAAAGTATGAGCCAAAAATCTTTTTTTTTCTCCTTTAAGTTTTTCTTAGGTATTTTGTCATAGCGATGGAAAACTAACAGTGACACTCTATGTAGACCTTTGATATGGGCTAACTTGTGCTTCCTAAAAACATGGAGACCAGAATCTTTCTGACAGACTACTTACAGGGGATTCAGGATGACAAGCATTAGTGCTGCAGTGAGCAAGGTGAGAGTTAAATGGCTTTTTATGGCTCAGTCTTGGAAGTTTTATAGTGTCACTTCTACTATACTTTATTGAATAACTTCAAAAGGAAGGACATAGTCTTATAGAGTAGAGAAAACTTCCCTTTGGCCCTTGAAGGTTTGGTAATTGAGTCTGATGAAAAAAAAGACAATAGACAGATTGATAGTAGAGGAAATGCACAAAATAGAACATACTAGAAGGTATCACAGGAAAATAAATACTCTATAATGTAATGAGACTTAGAAGCTTATATATCCTCTTCACAGGGGAGAAGAAAGTGAGAAGATATAAACAATTTAGAGGACGAGTTATTTTAAAAGAAGTAAATGGGTCCAAAAAAACAGAAAACAGGCAAGGCCAAAATTCTCCTGCACTTTGGGTGTGGTGTCGGCTCTAATCTTTCCTGTGAATTAGTCCTCTGGAAGGTCCAATTTTGGAAAAGCTGGGGGAACTTTAGAAAAAGCCCCTTTCTGCATTTCAGGAGAGAAAGAAGAGCATGAGACTGGGGGAGGGGAAGGTCAAAAGTTAAAAACACCTCAGCATGCCAAAGTGACACACTTGGGGGTATCACTTTCAGAGCCCTTTTTCCAGGTAGTGATGGGAATGAGTGTCAAGAGTGTGTGAGGGTGAGATGCTGTTTTGGCCATGTTTGAAACATATATGATTTGTCACGGCTAGAAAAAGAGTTCACAATTGTGAGGTCTTTTTCCTTTTCATCAAAATGGTCTTTGTATAACACCACATGGACACATATGTGTGAGTACACACACACTCTATGCTTTTTAGTCTATGTTTTTCCTTTTGTTTTACACTGAGGGAATCTGGCAACATTAACCTTAAATACTTTAAAGTTTCTATCTAATACATGCTGATTCAGGTTTTATAAAACTTAAAAATACCAAAGTTTTTATTGTTCACACACATTCCCAAGTAATTTTCCCAAGGAAATACTATTTCAAGTTCACAGTTAGCAAAGAAAAAAAGTTAAACAAAAATCAATATTGATGGGTAGCTCTGTACAAAAAAATGTGTGTTGTAAGTTATTTTTACCACAGAGGTAGTTTCCTGTGGAAATTGTGACTAGTGGTAAAGTTCAGTTTTAAAATATTTTGAGATACAAGCCAAAATCTTGGGTGGGGAATATAATTTGTTATTACCAAAAGAGAAGTCAAATACTCAATACTAACATTTTAAAAGATATTATTAACGTTTATATCTTTGCTAAAGATAGTTTGAAACATGTTCAGTAGTACCTAGCATTTATTGGAAAAAATTACAGATAGATTTATTCACCAATTATAGATTGTTTTCTCCTTCTAGAAAGTTTAGATTTCCAAAGAAAGAATTACCTAATTTTTTTTTTTTTTTGCTTTTTTTTTGAGACAGGGTCTCACTTTGTAGTTCAGGCTGGCCCTGAGCTCACTATGGTGCCCAGGCAAGCCGCCGCGAACTCAGCAATCCTCCTGACTCTGCCTCCCGAGTGCTGGGATTACAGGCGTGAGCCACCACGCCCAGCATTTTATGTGGTTACCGGGGATCGAACTCAGGACCTTGCGCTTGCCAGGCAGGCACCGGAACCACTGAGCTAACCCTCCAGCCTGAATTACCTAATTTTTAAAATTCACTGAAAATACCTAAAGCAAGCAGCAAGTGGTTATTGAGCTTGGTGGAATAATAATTCTTACCTTTATTCACCGCCCTATAATACCTGCTACTATTCAGTGTATTCTACATGTGAATTATTGCAAAGGCAAGATTCAAGCCATGACAGGTCTATTTTTACAAAAAGAAATACAAATTACCCTTGTCTCTGCTTTCCATGTTGATGATCTGCGTAATGAGGTGAAGAGATAAGGCTCTGGAAACCATCTTCATTAACATTAAACTAAAAACAATGAACATTTTTTAAAAACAGAAAAAAATCATTACCCAGAGTTGAATAATTGAATTGTATAAACTTGTTGAAGCCTAACTCCAACTAAAAATGTATTTGCAAGTAATTATCACATGCAGCATTAATAGTTTTATAATATTCTACCTGAGTCAACATTAGTCAGATTTGCAAAGCACCAAGGAAAATAAGCAATTCGTTGATTCCTTATCCAAGAAAAGCATATTACTTAGTTACAAATAATTCCAAAATTCCCAAATGAATGAGTAGGCGGAGGCTGGTTCCATAGAGCCCATGACCCAATTCCAGGAGATGTGGCAGGAGACACTGAATAGGGAGGTCGTCTTCTGGTAAACCACTGCTCAAGCTTCCCATATTTTTCTGAATAATGTGGAGTTGCAAAATATGTAACAGAGCCAGTGCCATGCCCTAAGAGTTTCCAGAGCTTTTGCATGTGTTGTACCTGAAGCACATCTCTTGGGTCAATCTCAAAATTGTGTTCAAGGGCCGGAGATTTAGCTCCAGAGCCTGCCTCACAAGTGCAAGGTCTTAAATTCATCCCGGTAACCACATACAATGCTGGGTGTGGTGACTCACGCCCACCAGCCATCAATACCACATACCACAGTGCTGGGCGTGGTGGCTCACGCCTGTCATCCCAGCACTCGGGAGGCAGAGGCAGGAGGATTGCTGAGTTCCAGGCTTGCCTGGGCTACATTGTGAGCTCAGGGCCAGCCTGAACTACAGAGCGAGACCCTGTCTCCAAAAAAAAAAAAATCGTTTTCAAAAGCCATTCTTCACAGAGCTTCAAGTCTGTGAGAGAAAAAGCTCACAGGCACCCACACAAACATGTGAAATTCCTGAGCTAAATATTCACTGCAAAAAAAAAGAAAGAAAGAAAAAAAAGGAGAACTGAAAGCACTGAAGTAGTCTACAAACTAAATATTATTCTGTGGTTTTCAGTACAGAAGCATTTCTCTTTTCTTGCCCTATCAAACAATTATTGTGTATCCATGTTTGTAGAATGAAGAGAGGGCAAGATCAACATTTCTAAAGTTAAAAAGCAAAAGAACATGAGCATTTGAAATCTCGTTTCTGTAACAGTCAGCCATCTTAATACCCATGACTTTTGTGGACAGGGAAACAACCAAGGGATGTGTTTGAATTATCGTGGTCTCTGGCTTTTGCCCCCAGCCAGACTGGTAAACTGGCAGACACAGATTCCTCACAGATAGCATTTTTGCTTTGCTCAGTCTTAACTGTCACAGGGGTATGATGCCCTAGTTTCTCCTAGGAATGTGCTCCTGTGATTGAAGGAAATGTTATCTGCTTCCTATCTGACTCTGTGTTTATAAATGCATACCTACCTCTAGCCTTGTCCCCATGCCAGTGCTGGATCACCCAAGGCATTCATTTGTTGTCTTAACTTTAGAAACTCTGTTTCAATAATTAAAAAAAAAAGCCTAATCAGTAAGAGCTATCAAATTTCTAGGGATTATTTTTCTAATAATATGTATGAGGTGTTGTGGAGCAGAATAAATTAGCTTGCGCTTCTTTCCTTATTCCTCACCTGCTGTAGACAGAATGTTCGTGTGCTCCCTACCCCACTCCATATGTTGAAGTTCTAATTCCTGCTGTGATGGGATCAGAAGTGAAGTCTTTGGGAGATGATAAGGTCATGAAGGTGGAGTCCTCATGAATGGGATTGGCACCCTTATTTAAAAAATACTGAATGCTCCTTTATTCTCTTCACTGCATGAGAATACAAAAAGAGGGCTGTCTGCATCTGAAGGAGGGCCCTCACCAGAGATGGACTTCCCAGTCTTCAGAACCGTGAGAAACAGATACCTGGTCATCTAAACTACCCAGTCTATGGTACTTCTTGAAAACAGCCCAAATGGACTAGGACACCCTGTAAACATGTCCGTTCACAACTGAAAATGGACTTTTAATAGAAGCATTACAAATAATACACAAATACATAAGCACCATTTGGTTTCTCCCTGAATTCGGTACTTAATAATCCTGTGGGAAACTGAGCACTTTTCCTCCCTTGTGACCAAAGGTGTCCTGTGATCTTGAGAGTTCTGCTGTCTGAGGAGAGGGATCACTAAATAACAGAAAGATCCCATGTACAATAAAACACTATGCATATGGGTCTAGTTATACCACTCTGGATTGTTTATTTGCCGACAATCTTTTTATAACCCAAGGTTTCAAACTCTTGGCCCAACAAACTCAAGGTAATGGAAAGAGCCAGAATTCATCAACATCATATATAGAAAAGGCAAAGAGATTTCCCCTTTAAGTCTTAATTTTTATTTGATATTATAGCTATTAAAGCAATATATATGCATTTTAATCTTCCAAACTGCTCTTGCCATTTATTTACCTCTGTTTCCACACTTGCTTCAGGACCTAATCACAAAGTCGTGAAGGACATGAAAGGTGAAATTATGTCAACTCCCACCTCAACCCAAGTTGGCATCTCTACGGTGCTGTCTGAGTAACATTTGCATATGCTCTTCTTTAAAAATCTTATTCAAAGGAAATTCTGATCCAGCTCTTTGTGGTTGGCACAGGGGTAAGTTTTGAGAAATGTTCCCTTGGCTTACATGAAGGAAAGAATATGACCATTCAGAACCTTAAAAAGAAACATGAAGCCTTTAATCTTCTGGTTTTATTCACTTTCCTTTTCATGAAGAATGTGAGGCTAATACTGTCTATTTGAAAGAAGTGTAAGAAAATACTGGAAAACAATGGTGGCTCTCAGGACCCTCACTGAGTTAATATTTTCCCTCTCTCTTTCTCCCTTTCTCTCTCTCCATAAGGTCTAGGTCAATCTTGAACTCACTATGTAGCCCAGGCTAGCATCACAGCAATCTTCTTGCCTCAGCCTCCCGAGCTAGGATTATAGGCATGTGCCACCACACCTAGTCACTGAGTTCCTATTGGTTTTTTTGTTTTTGTTTTTGTTTCTTTTGAGACAGGGTCTCACATTTTTAGTTCAGGCTGGCCCTGGGCTCACTATGTACCCCAGGGAAGCCTTGAATTCAGCAATCCTCCTGCCTCTGCCTCTTGACTGTTGGTGTGAGCCACCACGCCCAGCACTGTCGTATGTGGTACTGATTGCTGATGGAAGTGAGTCACCACGTCCAGTATTGTTGGATGTGGTTACCAGGATCAAACCAGGGACCTTGCACTTGCTAGGCAGGTGCCAGAACCACTGAGCTAAATCTCTAGCCCTCCTATTGTTGATATGATGCATACATGTTCATTTTCCTACCATTATTTCCCATTTGTGCAAGTCACGTTAATCGGTTTCCACTGTCTACTATACCTTTGCTTGGTTGCATTCACTCCCAATGACTCCATTTCTAAGGCAGGAACAACTACATCTCCCACATGTACCTTTGTCCTCCATCTGTCTATTTTGAGAGTACACTTCCTGACCCATTGAGTCCCTTTTTCTTTTTGACATCTCCCATTTCTAGATTGCACAGTGCTGGAGACAAAGGTACTTTATACATGCTTCAAAACAAGTAACAACTCATTACTTATCTGTCATTAAAATTCTGAGTCTGATTGTTGTCCCACAACCATAGTATTCACTTTCTAGATGACACCTGATACTATTTATGAATGTTACAACTATAGAGAGTGCCATAAGACCGTGCGTGTGCAGTGTAACATTTTCACATTTTTGTCTTCATTCAACTCAATCTTGTGTCAGTTGCTTATTTCAAGTACTATATGATACTTGATTCTCGCTGCTGATGCCATCACCTAGTGATACTAAACTTCTGCATTGGGGAGCATGATGGTTTTATTTGGATGTCTCTGCAAATCCTTGTGTGCTGGTAGGTGACTCAGAAAGAAGTGATATTCATCGGCGGATGACCCAGAGGCAAGATCTGGTGGGAAGAGGTGGATCACTGGGGGCGTGGCCTGGAAGGGTGTACCTCTTCCCCTGCTACTCCCCTCGCTAAATCCTGCTGCCAGTATGTGGACTGTTTCTCTTGTGTGATGTCCCTCTGCCATTCTGCCCTGCCTTGGAGCCAGCTGACTATAGACTGAAACCTCTACAAACTGAGCTGAAGTAAACCTCTCCTCCTTTCATTCATGGGTATCAAGTGTTGTATCTCATTGACAAGAAAGTAACTAAGACAGCTCTCAGGCCAAGGATGTAGCTCAGTGGCACTGTCCTTGCATGGCAAGCACAAAGTCCTGAGTTCAATCCTTGCTGCTGCATTAAAAAAAAAAAAAAAAAAAAAAAAAAAAAAAAAAAAAAAAAAAAAAAAAAAAAAAAAAAAAAAAAAAAAAAAACAGCTCTTGTTCCTCTGATAGCTTTTAAGGACATTTGAAAATATCTTACTCCATACACTTACCAGTCCTTCATTGAAAGCAATAAGCAAGACATCTAAATATTTTTGTGCTGTTATCTAAAGGCAATATTGAATTCTAGGTACAGGAACCACATCTAAAAGAGTTTTCTACAAGTTTGTGCATGGGTGTTACAAGATTCAGTAAACACAAAACACATCCATAACAATGGCAGTAACATCTTAGTATACCTAAGAGATCTGCACAGTTCCCCGGGATATCCAGTAGTTAGATGGCTCTGGTGCAGTCCTGGCAGAGGCTGCCATGTTTCCCAGAGTTTCAAAGCATTTAGAAACCAAGTGTATTCAGGGAGTCATCAGTGCAGGATAAAAGGATGCATTAGTCAGGTATCTGGGCTTCGTCCCTGAGTGCTATGTTTTGTTTTGTTGTTGTTTGAGACAGAGTCTCACTTTATAGTTCGGGCTGGCCCTGAACTCACTATGTAGCCCAGGCAAGCCTCGAACTCCGCCATCCTCCTGCCTCTGCCTCCCGAGTGCTGGGATGACAGGTGTGAGCCACTATGCCTGGCACTATGGTGTGTGGGTACCGGGATCAAACCAGGGACTTTGTGCTTGCTGGGCAGGCACCAGAACCTCTCAGCTAAATCTCCGGACCCCAAGTTCCATATTTTGCTGTATCCTAGGACGCTGCAGGTCTGGACTGCATCAGTGGGGCTCCCATGCCCTCTCACTTCCAGGTGTGTTCTACATATGGAGAACAGCTGCAAAAAAGCAGAGACCAAAGAGAGTGAGGACAGGGCATCCGAGCCTGTGATTCCCTTTTTGCAGTTGCTTCAAGCTGGAGAATCCCTCAGCCATTTTTCCAAGTATCTGACTCTGCAATAACTCAAAATCTCAGCAGCCTTTTCCCAGTTCCGGGAAGCATTCCTTTCCGTCAAGCTTCCAGGCCTAGGAATGGCAGAACTTGGCTGCTAGTACTCACAGACTACTGCAGTACACTTTGTGGTTCCCCTATGCCTATTTTGCACATAAATCCTGCTCGAGTCACCCTTTCCTGTGTCAATTGCTCCCTATTAGAAGCTAGAATTAATTTACATCCATTTAATAATATATCTATAAAATAGAATGGAATTTTCAGTCCTCTGGAGAATCCTCAGGAGGCAGTGCATACAGTAAAAGTGGGGGGCAGCCATCTACTATACCAGCATGGAGTATGAGGGCTCAGTTCCCTGTTGGAGGATGTTGGCAACTGCAACAGGAAGAATTAGACACATTTTTATAATTTATAATTCACCACCTTTGTGGTGCCTTTATTGTCAATTCCACAATCAGGTGGAGAGAAACTATGGGACACAAAGCCAAGAAAAGGGAACTTAATCTCCCATCCCATGATTCTCCTAGAGGACCACAGCCTGAGCCTACAAAGCCCCTCTTTAGCAGAGGTCTCTGGGAAAGCTAACTGAGTCAGCTTTATAATTTAGAAATGTGCCCCAGTTGTGGTGACACATGCCTAAACTCAGATCATTTTGAAAAGCTGAGGCAAGAGAATCAAGAGTTCAAGCCTGGGGCTGGAGATATAGCTCACAAGCTCAAGATCCTGAGTTCGATCCCAGTAACCACATACAGTGCTGGGCGTGGTGGCTCACGCCTGTAATCCCAGCACTCAGGAGGCAGAGGCAGGAGGATTGCTGAGTTCGTGGCGGCTTGCCTGGGCTACATAGTGAGCTCAGGGCCAGTCTGAACTACAGAGTGAGACCCTGTCTCAAAAAAAAAAAAAAAAAAAAAAAAAAGAGTTCAAGCTCAGCCTGGGCAACTTAGTGACTTAGTGACATCGTCTTAAAATGGAAAAAAAAAGTTTTTTTTAAAAAGAAACAGATGGAGACATAGCTCAATGTGAAGGGCTTGGGTGCAATTCCCAGTACTTAAAAAAAATTCCCTTGAATAATTTTCCTCAAATCTTTTAAACTTTAGGAAAAAAAGTCAAGCAGTAAAAAGTTATAGGACGATAGATTTATGGTAAAGAAATGACATTTAAACATTCTCAAGAATTTTGTCCATGTACTTTTATCTTCCCCTCATGCTAGATCTTGAGGGAAATGG
This sequence comes from Thryonomys swinderianus, assembly GCA_004025085.1. Lineage (NCBI taxonomy): Eukaryota > Metazoa > Chordata > Mammalia > Rodentia > Thryonomyidae > Thryonomys > Thryonomys swinderianus. The sequence continues at coordinate 8,522 of PVIC010007653.1, read as the reverse complement.
TAAGACAAGTCTGTAAAACTTATTATCAAGGTCTGTATTCAAAGAGAAATGAAGGGTTAACAGTTATTTTTGTAATGGGGGCTGTATAAGTGGTGACTATGGGATAGGCCAGATCAACATTTAATCTTTAATAGAATGTTTTTCTTCCTGTCTCGCCCATCCAGCACTGGAATTCAGGAACTAGACACCTGCCTCATGTTTAAAAATATATATATTGTGTCTAGGCTGATGTGAAAATATCCCAGGAGGAATTTCTGAAACTAGTACACAGTGATTATGTTGCCTTTTTCTTGCTCTGTCTATAGATCATCTTGGTTAGGTTTTACTGCACAGCTTATCCAATGTTCATACAGATACTGTACAGTAATGGCTTAGTTGGAAAAAATGTTTTCTGAGTAAAGATAAAGACTCTATTTTATCATGATGTGGGAATCTAAGGATCTGGGGTCAAGCCCTGACTCTACCTCCTCAGGGTTTGTCACTTAACGGCCAGAAACTTGTCATCTCACTGCCACGGCTTTGGAGCGCTCCTAAGGAGAGACTGATAAAATAATATTCTTCTCAGCTAGAATGAAAACCCTATTATCTGACCATGGAAAGACGGGGCTCCCAGGTGTGACAGGTAACTGTGATGTCAGATGGAATGGATTAAGAAAAGCCCATTGGATTAGTGGAGCCATTCTGTGTGCGTCTATGGATGATAGACTTGCAGGCTGCAAACTGAGCAGGGAAGACACACCCCGGATGTGGGTGGCACCAACCAATGGGCTTGTAGCCTAGATGGAGTAAGAAAGGAAAGAAGGAAGTATTCCTTTTGCTTCTGCACAGGAGCCCCGGTCTTCACCATCACCTTTGGATGTTGGTCTCCAGTTCCTTGGGGCTTCTGTGCAGACTCTCCAGCCAGCCTCCCAGTGCAGACCTTTTGGCTTTCCCATGCAGACTTGCACCAGATTCTGCAGTGACGTCCAGACCTTCAATCTTTGACTGGACCCTCTAGCTATCCAGCACACAAATGGCCATTTTGCATTCTTCCACCCTCAATTGCACAGGGATATGATATGATATGTATATATGATATACATGTATATCATATATATCATGTATTATATTAAACCTCTTCTTTAGTGAACCCTAACTGATACACCAGGTTTAAAGTCAGGATTCTGCTGAGAAAAACAACTGCTTGGTTATGTACAACTGCACAGTCAAGATTCTGCATAATAGGGGCTGGGCATAGAGCTCAGTGGCAAAGCATTTGCCTGGCATGCATGAGGCACTGTGTTCCACCCCCAGTACACACACGCGCGTGCACGCACACACACACACACACACAGTGAGAGAGAGTGAGACAAAGAGAGAAAAAGATTCTATATTGTAAACAACTGTGAAACTTGGCAGTTTATGACAATTAACATTTATTTCCATCTTATAGATATGAGAATTAGCTGTATCTCAGTAGGGCTCAGCCAGTATGAGCTCCAAGTTTCAACTTAGGTTCAGGTTCACTCCATATTTCTTTTCATTCTGGGACCAATAACTACCCAGGTATGTTCTTCAGATAGCAGATAGCTGAAATCAAAAGTGAAATGAGTGAATGGGGATATACAAAACCTCTTAAGGCCTCAGCTGGGAACTGCCATGTTTTCACTTCTACATGTACTGTTTCCCTGGTTGAAGCAAATCCTATGGCCAAAGCCAAAGTCAGTGGGTCAGTAATATATAATCTGCTTCCTCTCCTAAGAGGATCTGTGAAATTACATGGCAAAGGATGTGGTTGTGTAAATTTGTCACAAGAGGGAATTAAGAACATAGGGGCTGGAGATTTAGCTCAGTGGCTCTGGCACCTACCTAGCAAGCACAGGGTCCCTAGATCAATCCCCGGTAACGACATCTAACAATAATGGGCGTGGTGACTCACACCCACCAGTGATCAGTACCACATCCCATAATGCTGGGCGTGGCAGCTCATGCCTGCCATCCCAGCACTTGGGAGGCAGAGACAGGAGGATTGCTGAGTTTGAGGCTTGCCTGAGCCACATAGTGAGCTCAGGGCCAGCCTGAACTACAAAGTGAGACCTGTCACAGAGCAAAACAAAACAAAAGAATTAGGGACATGTATCCAATCTACCTTTCCATTGGCCACCGGCACAACTAATGACCTGCGAACCCTTCAGATCTGATTGGCATGCTCCCCACTTGCCCCTGTAAACCCCCACATCATCAATGAATGCTACCAGCCAAGCAGAGATAGATCTAGCTCTTGGAGATGGACCTGCTGCACGTCTGAGAGGAAGTACTCTGCTGTTGGCCAGCCACATCAAGACAAAACTGAGTTGGCATCTGTGGTTCTGAATCAAATGGGCATTTGTGGAGAACCCATGTTCATCTGTATCCAGCAAGACAGCTGTCTTCAGTTCCTAAAGACATATTCACCCTCATGCAGCCCCAAATGATTAACAACAGTCTTTAAGTTCCATAGTAAAACATTTCTCAGCTCTTCTCACATGTTCCCATATAAGAGATCCAATAGAAAACTATGGAAATTTCCCACAGTGGCAGGTCCAGAAGGTCTGGCAGAGTTGTTGACTGCCAGAAATGCAAACAACCAGACTTCAATCAACAGAAACCTAGAGTTTTGACTCTTACTCAAAATCCATTGAGTCCTCTTGAAATCTGATCTTTATTCTTGCTTGCATGAATATGCACATCCAAGTCTGAGTCAGAAAAATCACCAACCCACCCTTCTCAGAGATGGCCAAGCCCCTGTGGGGTATTCTCTTCCTTGTTCTCATTTTGACCCTTAGAATTATGGGTTGTAATGGAAATGTTGGCACAATCCGAAGTCTAGCAGCAGATTGTACAAGGGGAGCTCACATCTGTAATTTTTTTTTACATGCAAGTTGCCAACATATATACCCATAAGGTAAACTTACTTGGTTTGGGTTTATAAATTGGGTGTTTTTGGCAACTCTAAGACCTGCAGGGAAATCACTCTGTTATTAACAACTCAGTTTATTTAATAAGTCCTTAGTGAAAGAAAGGACAGAAGGAGAGAAACAGCTAATTTGTGTCTTTCTTCTAAGCTTCAACCCAAGAGGTACTCCTCCTTTAGAGGATAAGACATCTCTTCTGTGGACAGTCATTCAGCATGACTGTGAGAAACCATAAAGGACCAGATCCAGCCTGAACAGCAGCTATGACTTCATCTAGCTGCCTCACTTTCAGACTAGACAGCTTCAGTCGGATGAACTTGCTGGCCAGAGAGGGAGAGAAAGGCTCCCACAAAGAAGCTACTGGCTGTGGGCCAAGCTGGTCATCTCTCAAGAGTGACACAGGCTTAGAGCTACCCCTAGAAAAAAGGCTGTCTCCAAAGGATAGGAAGTGAGCTCAAGCATGAAATAAGACTTACACAGAGATGTGATTCTGCTTGTGTGATTGCTTTAATTAATATCCTCTCTGGAAGCCAGTCCAGGATATTCTGTTGATAAAAATTGAATTTTTGAAATGGTATAAGATGAAGTAACTGAATAAAAACTTTCCCTTGAAAAGGAAATGGAGATTTTAAAAAGGAAATATGCAGCAGAAGTCAGCCTTTGGCCCAAAGACAAATTTTAACATTCAGTGGTGCTAACACTTGACATTGTAGGTGACCATCACAGAGAATTTTGCCCGAACTATCCTAGAATTAATCCTATTGATTTGTTAGTTCCTTTGACTTATTCATTCACATTTCAAAATATCATTTAGTATGTAAAAAAATCTTACTATATTATACAGATAGATTGAAATGTTGTTCTCCACAGACATAAAACAGTAAAAAGAAATGTTTCTTTCTTTGGTCATACTAACCGAGTGATAGTATCTCCCACTTAGTGGGCGTCAGAAATATAGGGTGGTTTTGCAGATCCCCTTACTGAAGGTGTCTCACAAGGCTGCAGTCAAGGTATTAACCAGGGCTGTGGTTTCATCTGAAGGCTCTGTTGAACATCTCTGCTTCCAAACTCACCCACAAGGTAGTTGACAGAACTTAGGTATTCAGAGGTTATTGGATTGAGCACTTCTAGTAGTCAATTAATTGGCTAGAAGCTCCTTTTAGTTCTTTGCCAGATGAGCCCCTTCTCAAGGTAGCTTACAGCATGGCAGCTTACTTTCCCAAAAACAAAGATTTTAAGAAAAAGTGTGTAAGTCAGTCTTTTCGTAACCTAATCTTAGCAGTGATATCTCATCACCTTTGCTGTATTCTATTTTTATTAGAAGCAAATCACCAAGTCTAGTTCCATTCCTGGGAGTGAATACTAGAAGGCAGAGACCACTGAGAGTATTCTAGAGGCTGGCCAACCCAGACAGCTTATCCCTGTAATAAAATCCACCTGGGGCTCAGGTGGCGGGGCTCTTGCTTAGCATACATGAGGCTCTGGACTCCATCCCCAGCACTGGGTGAATGGGGGATTATATCAGAATAAAGAAAAATACTCAAAAATAATACAAGAATATTAGCACTTGGAACATAAACGCATTATAAGCTATTTAACTAGATAGCTTATGATTCTTTATTCCAACAATATTGTCTTTATGGAAATTAGTTGCAAATCAATTTTGTACGTGCACATGCATGTGTGTGTGTGTGCATGAGAGAAAGAGAGAGAGAGAGAGAATGAGAGAGAGAGGGAGGGAGAAACTAGAGACTGAACTCAGGGCCTTTGCACTGAGTTACATTCTAAAGCCGTTTTTGGTTTTACTTTGAGATAGGGTCTCATTAAACCACTAAATGGCTGAGGCTGGGCTCACCTCATCAGTCTTCTGCCTCAGTCTTCCAGAATGCTGGGATGATAAGTGTACACCACCACACTTAGCTTGTAAATGAATTTTTAAAATTTTTCTTCAGAGTTGCTTTTGGTCGCTGTGGCACATTTTCTACATTCTCCAAGCTTCACCCCCACCAAAAATTATAGCCATTATTTTTTCATTGCAGGTGGATTTGAATAATGGCAAGAATTAAGAGTCATCCTAATAAGTTAGTGACAAGGTTACAAATACCGATTTTAGTGTTAGCTTTTTGGAAGCATGAAATGAAAAAGTCAGTTTCTTTATGTGGCTCATAAATCGGCCTAGAAGGCAGTGCCTGAAAAAGGATTATTTTGTTTTAACCTTCATTTTGATGGCTAAAATCTGACATTCACCTGAAAAGTTTCAGTCTGAAAGCTACATAGCCACCATGCCTGGCTAAAGAAGCCATTCAGAATCATGGAAATACCACTGCCTATACTCACAGTGATCCCATCTCTTACTTTTTGGTGGCAGACCCCCACATTAGCGGCCTCTGGTGAGCTTTGTCTTCCTGTATTGTGGCCTTGTGCATCCTCTCTCACCATGCCTGAGTTTGGCTATGTGCCATTAGACCTGTTTGGCCAGTAGGATATTAGCAAACAGTCTTGAATCTTTGTACATTGGCACATATCCTTCTAGAACATTCTGGAAGCCCACTATCATGTTATGAAGTCAACATTACCTATTAATTGAGAAGCCACATGTAAAGAAACACTTGAGGCTGAGAGGTAAGCTCCAGCTGAGCCCTGTCAACTCAGAGAACTATAAGAAATTACAAATTATTGCTTTATTATGTTTTGAAGTGCCTTGTTATATGGTAGAAGATAACTGAGAATACTTACCCTTCCCTTCTGTAACAAGACAGAAAATTGGAAGACATCAGTCCTAACACTTGAGAACTGACTGCCTGGTTGTAGACAGTCTGAAGGCCTTAGGACAATTACTTCAGCCAGTAACTGAGGTTGTGGATTGGAAGGGAAGGTTGTCTGAGGAAGGGTCTCCTATTACAGAATTATAATAAAAAGAGGGCACGTTTCAGGATTCCTTTCTATGATGCAGTTAGGAAGACAGGAGCTTTCATCTCTGAATTCATTCTATATCTCATCCACCCCTTACTTCCCTTAACATTCACTCAGTCTTTTCAGCTGTTTACTTTTTTTAATTGATTGATAATTAATTGATTGCAGTGTGGAGAAATGATCCAGGTCCTTCACATGAGCTACATCCCCAGTGCTTTCTTTATTCTTTGAAACAGGGTCTCACTAAGTTGCTCAGGTTGAGCTCAAACTTATGATCCTCTTGTTTCATCCTCTCAGTGTTGGGATTATACTTGTGCACCACCACCATGCCCAGCCTTTTCATCCATTTACTACTGTCTCTTTTTTTTCTTCCTTTCTTTTATTTTCAGTGCTGATGATGGACCCCAGTGCCTCACACATACTAAGCACATGTTCTACCACTGAGCCTCCTCAAGACCCACTTATCATTTTCTATTGCTTTAAAGATATTACAATTCACTCTTCTGGATGCATATTTCTCCTTCTCTCCCTGTGCCCCTGGGTGGGTGTGTATAGGATGGAACCACCTGGGCTCACCAAACCTCTGGTTTCTGGGGGTTTGCCAAAGTAAACCAAAGGCAGGCAAGGTCTGTAAGAGACGCATCAGGAAATGTACCCCACCCTACGCTACCTTCCTGAAAGCTACAGTTGTCTGTCATCCAATAGCCTCTCCCAGATATTGCTGTCTGGGTAACAGTGACAGCACCCTGTCCCTTTAGCCGATGAGTGGTAATAGCTTCCCACTTTTGTTATTCCCTGGGGTATATCACCAACCTTGTCAGTTTCCCCAGCCCTATTCACAATTCTCTAAATAGCAATTTTCTCTTGAATGTTATTAATAAAATGTATCTTAATTGTTAATAATACCTTCTCACCTATCTATAGATCGAGTCCCCTGGCTTTTGGCTCCAGCCAAAAACAAAGGAGTATAATGAGGTAGAAGGAGCAAAATGATCACTTCTTCATGTTACAAGGGGTAAAGAGGATGTGCCTCTGTCCCTGAGATGGAGTTCCCAGAGCCAGACAGTGCATGGTCCTTGTAGATCTGCCTGAACACCAGCTGGCTGGAGGACTGTGCCCTCCCAGTGGGCTACGGCGGGCTGGGAAGAGCAAGAGTTCACTCCGTAGCTAAAGCAGTAACAGCAGGCAGATGGAGGAGACCAGGGTCTCGGAGAGCCAGGAGCAGTCCAGGAGGGATGGCGGCCAGGCAGCAGCAGCCTGACAAACGCAGGTTGTCCAGGGGGACAGACCATCAGCAAGTGAGAGTGTGGGGAGTGGTTCACACAAACAGAAGATGCAAAGTTTCTTGCCGATCTGGCTCTTAGGTCATTCTAAATTTGATTTTGAAAAAGATGTGATGAGACTGGATCCCCAAGAGTTACACAGTGGATTTTGGAGAACTAGTTTGTACTGACAATACTTCCCATTATGGAAACATTTATGGTTTCATTTAAAAATCTTTTGCCCGTGAAATAAGATTTGACAAACATATAGCAAATCACCTCAAATCTCCTGTGTAAGACACCAGCCAAGGTGGAATAAGAGGGTACAAATTATAAGCTCAATTTAGATCAAGGATATAATCAGGCCCAGACACAGGTGGTTAATGGAAAAAAGACAAGTTCAATTTCTGGAGATGTTTTTTTTTTTTTTTTGCTGCTTTTTATTTATAACAGTGGGAGCCACAGGACAGAGAATTTGAAAGTGTTTAGTTCAGTGTTAGGGTAACTGAGTGAACAGTAACTCTGGTATATTCTTTCTCCCTCCAAAACGAAGGAAAGAAGGGAGGATGGAAAGAAAGAGGGAAAGATGAAAGGAGCTGCTGAAAAACAAAGTATTTTGGGGGATGAGGTTTCCAAAACTACGTCTCTAGAAACATGGCCACATCCTCCCAGTGTGCATTTTAGCAAAAAACAATATGGGCTTGAATGTCTGTTATGCTATCTCTGTGAACTCATGAATCATGATTTTTAAAGAAATTTCATACTACAAACTAGAACTTCCTGGAAAAGGAAACAAAACTTTAAATCTATAGGAGTAGCAAGAGATGTGATCAAAATATACAGTGTAGGGCCGGAGGGTTAGCTCAGTGGTTCCGGTGCCTGCCTCGCAAGCGCAAGGTCCTGAGTTCGATCCCCAGTAACCACATATAATGCTGGGCATGGAGACACACCCACCCACAATCAACACCACATACCACAATGCCGGACGTGGTGGCTCACGCCTGTAATCCCAGCACTCGGGAGGCAGAGACAAGTGGATTGCTGAGTTTGCGGCGGCTTGCCTGGGCACCATAGTGAGGTCAGGGCCAGCCTGAACTACAAAGCGAGACCCTGTCTCAAAAAGCAAAAAAATATATATATATATACAGTGTAGGGCCGGAGATTTAGCTCAGTGGTTCCGGCGTCTGCCTCACAAGCACAAGGTCCTGAGTTCAATCCCCGGTAACCACATACAATGCTGGGCGTGGAGACTCACACCCACCAGCAATCAGTACCACATACCACAGTGCCAGGCGTGGTGGCTCACGCCTGTCATCCCAGCACTCAGGAGGCAGAGGCAGCAGGATTGCTGAGTTAGAGGCTTGCCTGGGCTACTTAGTGAGCTCAGGGCCAGCCTGAACTGCAAAGCGAGACC
>PVIC010007652.1:40117-50499 GCA_004025085.1 Thryonomys swinderianus | reverse complement strand
GGGCCGGAGGGTTAGCTCAGTGGTTCCGGCGCCTGCCTCGCAAGCGCAAGGTCCTGAGTTCGATCCCCAGTAACCACATATAATGCTGGGCGTGGAGACACGCCCACCAACAATCAACACCGCATACCACAATGCCGGACGTGGTGGCTCACGCCTGTCATCCCAGCACTCGGGAGGCAGAGACAGGAGGATTGCTGAGCTCGCGGCGGCTTGCCTGGGCACCATAGTGAGCTCAGGGCCAGCCTGAACTACAAAGCGAGACCCTGTCTCCAAAAGCAAAAAAAAAAAAAAAAAAAAAAAAAACTACATAGATCCATCCTTTTTATGTTATAAGGTACTGAGCTTACATTGAAATTTTTTTATCTCCTAAAATAATTTTATAATAAACTGTTATTGGCAAAATATTTTTAAACTTCGTGGTATTAATATCAACCTCAAAAAATTACTTTCTAAGCAGTTTACAAAGCACTACATATTAGGCTAGCAGTTACTTGCTCATTTGTTTCATCGTCTACTAAAAAAATCTCTCGCTACTGTCAGTCAAATCCAAACCTGAAGCCACGCCTTGCACGTGGACACCACCGGAGTCCAGCTCTCCCCGGGGTCTGGTCTCCTCCCATCCCCGTGGGCCCGTGTCTCCAGCTCTGCAGAATTCTTTGTTCTTCTTCAAACACGCCACATTCCCTGCGGTCCCATCACGTTAAGCTCCATTATTTTGTCGGAATATACAGCTCCGCAATCTCAAACTCAGGAGACCAACAGGCCTTGTCTTCGCAGATCCCTCCGAGAAGGGAGGGAGCCGAGAGCGAGCGAAGAAGCACCGTCTTCAACATTCACTATTGTTCTGAAGAAGATAAAGCAGCCTGTGTCATTTCAAGCCGACAAGTCAGCGGGTTAGCCCGGACATCATGCAAATCGTTTCCCCCAAACGGGCCTAGAAAACACGGTCGAGTCAAGTAGGACGGGGAGAAGGAGAAACGGTGAGGAAGAAGTACAAACCGTGCTCCTGTGGGCGTCCACTTGCCTGGGGTGACCCTCCCCGCAGGGCCGGGGACGCCCTCTCTTCCGCGCCCCAGTCCGACCTCCGAGCGGTCCCGAGACACATGGCCCCTGCCGACCCCGTGGGGCAAACCCGTCCTCACGCCCTCTTCCTGCCGCACCCTGTTCCTCGTGCTCACCTGCGACTCACTCATATATGTATCTGCTGCTTGTTTTACACTCTCATTGTCTCCCCACATGATTTTTTAATATCCAGAATATATTCTATACAGTCATTGTCCTCTGTGAGTTTCTAAAACTTGGTAGTTAATATTTTATGACCAAACAAATGAATATATACATCAGGTTAATGTATATATGTTTAGACTGTATGTTTCTATTACTTTCTCTACAAATGTGTGTTGAAGGGTCACTTTAATATCTATTCAAGCATACAGATTTAGTTTCAAAATTTAAATATAAAATGAAAATTTGGTTTCTGAAATTTTATTACACCACAGAATTTTTCCTCATGAGGCTCCCTCTGCTGGGTAACTCGGAGTTAAATTTATCCACATCTAGGAAATCAAATTTTTTTTTTTGAGACAGGGTCTCGCTTTGTAGTTCAGGCTGGCCCTGAGCTCCCTATGTAGCCTAGGCAAGCCTTGAACTCAGCAATCCTCCTGTCTCTGCCTCCCGAGTACTGGGATGACAGGCATGAGCCACCACGCTCGGCACTGTGCTATGTGGTATTGATGGCTGGTGGGCGTGAGTCACCACGCCCAGCATTGTATGTGGTTACCGGGGATTGAACTCAGGACCTTGTGCTTGAGAGGCAGGCTCCGGAACCACTGAGCTAACCCTCCAGCCCGGAAATCAATTTTTTTAAAAAATTAAGACATTAAGTATACAACATAATGGATTTCATTGTATCATTTACTCACATGCACAGAACCCATTTTGACCATGTATATCTCCTCCCTTATTTCCCTCTGTTATTCTCTCTCCTTCTGATCTCCTCCTTCTCAACAGTCTTAAGAAATCTTGCAAATAACAATGTGTTTTCTCTGGTAAACTTTTGCTTTTCAGATTCCTTTGTCTCTATTCTCTTCTTCAACGTGACATTTACATATTGAATAGAACAGTAAGAGGAAGGCCATGGACAGACGCCTGGTCCTTAAGCCTTCCCAATCCCATGGCTTGTCCTTGGCGCTCTGGTAGTGCAGAAGGACTCACGTGCTTCCTTCTGAGAATCCTGACCCACATCTAATTCTCACTGGCTACCTGTGTTTAGTGTCCTAATAGCAGAGGCCTGGCCCTGTTGCTTCCTACCATCTCACCCCAGTGATTGCAAGTGTCTCTGGAGATATCTGCTTATAACAGTACCTCCCCCGGAGAGGCGCCAGGCTCTCCTTAGTGTGGGAGCCAGGGCACTGATCTCGTGGGCTCCTTGTGTACCAGGGTGCTGCTGAGCCCAGTCTGCTGACACACACCACCCTCATCCCTCAAGATGAGCGGCATGGTTGTCATTGCTTTTAAATCTATCTTTGTCTCTATTTCTGCAATCTCTCTGAAATGGGCTGAAAAAGCCACCATTGGAGTCTTTTACTCAGTGGTTTATTTTATTATTACTATGGAACTTCATTGAGAAGCCAAATAAAATACTGGTACTAGGGGTAAACAGATTGCTCATTCAGATTTTTCCTTTATTCATGACTTGAGACACTACTCAAAGCACTACTGGATTGCATTAGTCTATTACATTAAAAAAATAAAAGTTATACTGGTGATTCTGAGATGTTTGACCTCTGCTTTATCCACTAATTCATAAAAGAGGATTCCCTTTTCTCAAAATAGAGTCATCATGGGAAAGTTCATTGAAAAGTTAGACACCTCAAAGTCCTCCAACTAAAACTGCTTTGGAAACACATTTCTTTTTGTTTATTTTGGCTTTCCAATGAGGCAGTAATAAAAAATAACAAGGCACTAGGTATTATGTAAATAGGTCCCTTTGCTAGAACGATGGAGGAAAAAGTGAGCCTGAATAACATCAGAACCAAATTATCCTTGAAATAATGTCACTATGAAAAATGCATGCAGCCCCAAAGTAATAGAATCATCAACAGAATTTGCGAAACTACACACATATATGAATCTATGTTATAGGCAATGGTAATTCCAAATGCATTTTGCTGTGAGTTTCCAAACACATCCAATGTAGAAAAATAGCTGGACTGGGTCAAGGGAACTCACAAACAGGTCGGTCTCCGGTGGGCAGCCTGACTTGGAGCAGCGCCTTGTGGGTAAACTCACTCCTAGGCGCGGCAGACTTGATCTTCGTGAGTGTCCGCCCCCTTTCGGTGTCGGCAGTTCCCAGGGGAAGTGATGAGAGTTATCAATCACCAGTGAAACAGAGAGGTGCTCTGATGCATGTTCCCGCTCCAGCAAACTGAAAAGCGGAGAAACACGAAGAGGCTCAGCGAGACCCACGGCGATTTTAATTGAGAGCCCCTGGCTGACCCAGTTAGAGCTTTGTGTGTAAACAGCTGCACAAGATTCGAAAGCAACCCCGAAGCAGCCCGCAGGCAGCGAACTTTGAAATCCGGAGGTTCAGTGAAACCGCGGAGCTATCATTCTCAACTAGGAGCCTATTTACCTCCTGGGGTGTTTCAGGTTGTCACAGCGTTCAGCAGAGTACGGAAAGCGCGTAAGTGAGAGACCAGAGATGCTGTGTAACGGCTCCAAATACACACAAAGCCTCCGTGTCAAGTAACTATCCAGCCCCGAAGTCAGAAGGGCCCTGTGACAGAGGAAGGGAGGGTAAACGTGAGTGTAATTGTGATACATGACAGGACAGAACTGTATTCACTATTCCATGGGTTTCAGGCAATAGTGTGCAAGAATTTACTGAGGATGCATCTCAGTTTTCTTTGTGATACGATTATTGTAAAGAATGACAAAGAATATAAGGAAAACAACTAATTAGTAGACAGATACAGAGGGGGTTGTTAGGAGCAGAAGAATCAATTGGCTGAATTATGCTTTCTATACAGTGAGATAGTTTCTAAAAGTGTTGATGTGAATTATTTTTGTCTATTACCTCTATTTCTGAACACATGTTAATCAGCGCTAGAGCAAGCATATTTGTTTGGAGTATTTTCTTTTTATTAAATTTATCTCTGGTATGTGCTACAAACATTTGGGAATCATTTCTCTTTATTTTAAAATTAAAATAAGGAAAATGGCTCATTTTTATGCTAACATCACTCAGAACTTGTTAATCATTCTTTTCTCTTTATTTCATTCAATATATGTCTTTCAATTTCTAACACTTTGGTGAAATTAGCTAAAAATTTTATGAGCAATTTATTCTTAGGAAGATAAAAGTTACAGTATTTTGTGTGAAAAAAAATTGACGGCTTCTAAGAATCTACAGTAAATGAACAGAGGAAAACCTTGACTTATTCATTGAAAGTAAAAATAAACATAGAAAAAGTGGCATGGAAAAAATTTCTACATGCAAAAGGATTTAGACCCAATTTGTTGTTTGTCTTTTTGCTCTGCCAGAGGTTTCTTTTGCTGTGCAGACTTGTGTGTGTGTGTGCGTGTGCGCGTGTGTGTGTGTATGTGTGTGTGTGTGTGGTACTGGGAATCGAACTCAGGCCCTTGTGTGTCCAAGGTTAGCGTGGCACCACTTGAGCTAAATCCCCAGCCTGCAGAAGCTTTTTAATAGGATGAGATCCCATTTGTTGATTTCTTCTGCTAGTTCTTGTGCTGTAGAGATTTTGTCTTTCCCTAAGCCAATGTCTCCAAGACTTCTACTAACCTGTTTTGCAGAACGCTTAGTGTTTCTGATTTAATATTTAGGTGTATAATCCACTTTGATTTTAATTTAGTATTGTCATAAAGAATGATAAGTTTGAGTCATTTATATTCAAATGGATGTACCTTCAGGACATACTCATGAGAGAAATAAATAGGCCACAGATCTATAAATATCATATCTCTTCTCTGGTATGAGAAACTGAAGATGTAAATGAGCTCTAGAATACATTGTAGATGTTGCGAAATAGAAAATATTCAAAGGGAAATGGGGTGTGGGGGTAAGTAACAAGGGGAAGAAAAACATGATGGTAATTTTAAAAAAAGGGAAACAAAGCTTATGTATATAAGGGTGAGGGTTGTAGGGTAGGTGCGAGAATGGGGAAAAATGAGAATTAAATTGTGTCACATACTGGTACAAATCCTGAATATTGTGTGTGATCATGATATGTATATAATGTACCAATAAAGATTCAATTTTTTTAATAAAAAGGGATTTAGACCCAAGATAGATTGACATTTACTGATAGCACAGCCATTCAAGGTAATAAGAGCCACAGAGGGCATGTAGACCTGGAGTAGCTTTCTTTTTCTCTTTCTTCTTTTCCACTTAAAGTGGAAAAGATACAAAAATAAATGACAGAAGCTGAAAAACCATTCACTGTTCAAAAATGTTAACTAAAAGATTCCATCTGTGTCCAAGCCAGCCCAAGACTCCTACACCCCTTTGTGAATTTCACAACAAAGTTACTACTAAAGGTAACTGACATATCTTCAAAGGATTCCAGCTGAGCTTGTGTTAAGCAGTCGAGGGGAAAATTAGAGATTATGGAAATACGCTTTAGAGAAGTTTACATTAATTTAAAGGTAACCACTTACATTTACTTAAAAAGTAATAAATTTCCTATTTTTTTTTTTTTTTTTGTCCTGAGATAGCTTGCAGAAAAAGCAAAACAGAGAAACTAAAAGGTAAAATAAGAGGAGGATGTACCTTTCACTGCGGCGTCTGACACGTTCTTGACACTGTGCCACATGGTGTTGTTGGTTATTTCAGTACTGTCAACCCCAAACACACTCTTCTCTCCTCTGCTCTGTGATGCTGGGAAACAAGAACACAGCAAGAAGAATGGGGAGGAAGAAGAAGAAGAAAATCGATTCTTTTCATGTTTTTGCTCTTTCTAGAAACGTAGTTTCAGGAACAAGCATCGTCTCCACTTCTGTTTTTTTTCTGCACTCCCAGCACCGGGGTGCGGAGGACGGTGCCCGTCACGGGAGCCCTCGCCGCGGGGCTGAGTCCCGCCGAGGCAGTGCTCATCCAACTCTAGACTCTAATGACCGAACTTCTCCATCCCGTGCCTCTCGGGGGGTAGCACTTTCCTGCAGTGACTGTCTCTATGTTGTTTCTAACTTTCCTTTCTATTTTTGCAGTTCACTTAACACCTTTTGAGACAATTCCTTTACATTAAACTCTGGTAAGATGATTAGATTTGTTTTCTTAATTAGCTTCTAGTAGATGCCAACATTTACACACATTTTGTCCCTTAAATGAAATGAGCAAATTCAAATGCAAGAGGTCCCATGACTTGCCTGCTACTTCCGAGCTAGCAGGAATGTGAATCCTGATGGACGAGCTCAAGCTGCTGCTACTTCAGAAGTATCAGGGACAGAAGGGAAACCATGAGAGATTTGTGTTGCCCAGGTTTAGAAAGTAACTTAAGGGCTGGAGAGTTAGCTCAGTGATTCTGGCGCCTGCCTCGCAAGCGCAAGGTCCTGAGTTTGATCCCCAGTAACCACATACAGTGCCAGGCGTGGTGGCTCCTGCCTGTAATCCCAGCACTCGGGAGGCAGAGGCAGAGGCAGGAGGACTGCTGAGTTCCAGGCTTGCCTGGGCTCCATAGTGAGCTCAGGGCCAGCCTGAACTATAAAGCGAGACCCTGTCTCAAAAAAAAAAAAAAAAAAAAGAATCTTATTTGAAAGCTTTTTCAAAGACTGGAGAATTTTCCATGCTTGAGATAAATTTCAGAATGTAATCAAGTGTCAGGCAATATTTTAGATAGCTTAGGTATTCCCTGGCTCTCTTCACTACTTTATATTACCTCCTTCACCTATGTAGTCACGTGACACCTTGATAAGGTACCTGTCTTTTGACTATTACTAAGATATATGTGTGTAAAACTGGAGAAAAATATAAAATATATTATCTATTTTTTTCAGAAAAGGAATAAAATGTATCACAGGAGTCCCATCCTTTTACTCTTACTCATAGTCGAAAAACTTCGTATGAAGTGAAATGCTATTTACTGAATAAGTCCTGATTGGACGAATGCCTCCAATAATTGCTACTGACCCTTCCAGCATCCCACAATTCCATGCTCATCAGTTCCTCAGCCGAAGTGGAAACACTGTCCCGCAGAGGTCCCCGCTGGCATTCATGAAAGATCAAACCAATCAGAAGTGACTGACACTTCCAGACGTGCGTATGGACAGTAGTTTATCAAGTTCAAGTCTCTAACATAAGGTTTAGTTTGGCATAAATTGACTATAAAATGTAAATCTAAAGAGATGCATAAGTTCTTTATTTGAATAATAGTAACTATAGACTTATAAGACAGTGATAACCCTGTTTTCAAGAAAGAATTCTTATACACTGACTCATTAATGAATTTACAGTTCATTTTTATGATAGCGTCCAATGAATAGGAACACTCTGAGAATAGCTGATCAAGACTACTATACCTCACAAGAGAAGAATCAATTGAGAAAAGCACTAGTTATAGTCTTGGAAATTTATAACTGGTGGAATCATTCACATGTAATTAGGAGTTAACTATAAATGTAAGATTAAGCAATGACTTTAGACAGCTTGCACCAGGATAACACCTCCTTTCCAAACAAAAAGAGCTTCGATTACAAAAACATTGTTCTAATGTGTAAGGGAGCTATTTTGATTTTCTTCCACGCTAGCAATTTCTGGCATGTGAACCTCAAATTTTTTATGAGTTATTGTTTTTTCTAATGAAATTGCTCCAGCTCTGGAAAGAAGCTCATAGGGTTTGGTTTGCTTGTGCAATTTCTCTTCTCTTCGCTTCATAATTTCTTGGAAGTGTTTTCTCTCCTCTAACTGTTTATCTTTCTTTGCTTTGGCTTCACATATCGCATCTTCTCTTTGTTGGATCTTCAACTCTTCCTGCCACTGTTATAGAGAAAATACTACATTATGATTATGATTTCTGACAAAATATATGTGCTTAGTTTCTTAAAATGAAGATTCTTATATGCAGTGTTCTTCATTTTTTCCCATTATTCATGAATCTTAGACTTCATCATACTAGAAAAATGCAAGATCCACCTTTTAGAACATACACTGGCCCAATGGAAAAAGAATCACTTCACTGTTCTTAAAGAAAACAAATCAGGCCAGAGATTTAGCTCAGTGGTTCCAGCGCCTGCCTCACAAGTGCAAGGTTTTGAGTTCGATCCCTGGTAACCACATACAATGCTGGGTGTGGTGACTCACGCCCACCAGCAATCAGTACCACATACCACAGTGCTGGGCGTGGTGGCTCACGGGAGGCAGAGACAGGAGGATTGCTGAGTTCAAGGCTTGCCTGGGCTACATAGAGAGCTCTGGGCCAGCCTGAACTACAAAGCAAGACCCTGTCTCAAAAAAAAAAAAAAAATCAGTCACAGGAAGAAGTAACAGATTTGCATTTCTATATCCCAAAGGATTTTTACTTCCTTCATCAGCATTGATATATGCATGACAGGATTGGTCATAAAATGCAAAACCAAGCTAAAGCAAAACAAAAATATAAACTAAAACAAAACAAAAATGTGATACTATTCCACATGAGACCAAAAAATCTAAATTAACAGCTGAGTAAATGCTTACTCTGCAGCAGACCAGAAGAGATACGTCCAAAACCGTGTCACCAGACCATGCTAATTCATAAGAACAGTAGCGTATCTGAGCTCAAGAACCCTAGGAATGTGGAATTGGTGTTGGAAGTAATGCTGAAGAGAAAACAAACCAAACTTATGACAAGAAAATTTTCCCTCCTTGTAAAACATTTCATGAAGAAAATGGCTAAAGGAAATTTAGATCCTCTCCAGGCAGAGTAAAACATTCCGACAACAATGACTCAGCATAAAATACTGGAAACTCCTTAGACACCGCACAGGGCTCCTTCTGCCACCCCAGAAGGTCAATGCAAAACAGATGAACAAACTGAGTTAAGCAACCTATGAAATCTAATTTATAGATTATTATATGTAATGGTTCTATTAATCAGCACTACTGCTTCATTATCTGTATGCATAAAAATAAATAGAACTACACCTTAACTAAGTTAATAACTGTTATGCACCCTTGAGGAAGTCAACTGTGTAAAATGTCTAAATATTAAAGAAAAAATATTAAAAACTAAAGCAAAATATCACATACATGTATTAGATATCTCAGCTAAGTTCTAAGGACCTAAGGAAGAGAAATTACCACCTTGTTTTAACATTCTACCTACACACAGTTATTAGTCACAGACTTGGCTTCTCAGAGGCCATGTCTGCATGAAATATAAAGAAAAATGAGTAAGACATCCAGAAAAAACTCAGGCAAAATTTATTGTTTGGTTTAGTCCACAAGTTCTACAATTCTCAAGAATCAGACATCAGTCTTTCCTATGTAACAAACTAAATAATGATCTAATTGTTTAAAAAAACTATACATTTTATGTGGCAACATAGAAGTAGTAATTGATATAGCCATGATAACATCTATAAATCAATTAATCTACTGTACATGAGAGATTTTTGTGCACCTTGTAGTGCGTTTCATATTGCAAAAAGTCAACAGAGGATTAAATCTTAAAAACTGTCAGTAAAATAGTTTTCTCTTTTTCCAGGTCATACTATTTATACAGACATCTGTACATATGAAAGTAGCCACGAAGTGGTATCATATTGTTACTATGAGGAAGACAGCTTTTCCCCTTTTTACCTATCCAAGAATTAGTGTGCCTAGAACTCAAGATAACATCAAAATCCTTTTCAGTGGGCTAGGAAAAAATAAGCTGTGTTTTTCTTCCATTGGAACACGACTAGTTCAATTTAGAGAAATCCTTGCGCTCGCTCCACTTCTGTCATGGTGGAGATTAGGGAATGGAGGTGCCCTTGAGATGGGCAGGAAAGGGCTCTTTCTTTAGCTACGTTATTAGGAGCCCTGGAGATGAAGATCCGATACTGCTTACACCTTTGGGAAGAGCGTAAGGTGATGTTACAAGTTACTGCTCAGTTGCTTTGCTCTCATTGAGAATGTTACCCACTTTGTTGTTAAGTTCTGCATCTCAAATCCACTCAGAGATTTAGGTATAAATTCTGCATATAGATTTAGACTTAAAAATCTGTCATTATATAATATATTCTCCCTGTACATAAGACATTAACTATATAATATTTGCATGCTGTTATCTACTGTAATCTACTCAAGAGCATTTTGTTGAAACAAATAGTTAAATATAAATATTGATATTTATGAACCATACTCTTTTTTTTTTTTTTTTTAGTTTTTTAAAACAGGATCTCGC
>PVIC010007652.1:20506-40017 GCA_004025085.1 Thryonomys swinderianus | reverse complement strand
TTCACGGTATCAATGAGGCTCAAACTCCAATACTTATAACTATTGCTACGATGGCTTAAACATTAGCTATGTGGAAATAACTATTCAATGTGATCAGTAAAGGAAATAATCGCTTATTTTGTCTTAAGAGGTGAATAACTAAATAGAATGTGAAAAATTATTGTGTTAATGTAATCAGGATTTCATAGATGACAGTGAGCCGCTGGAGATAAAATTAATTTAAACACATTTTATGTGCTATTAAATCCATATAGTATTCAAAGGAAAAACAGAAAGTTCAGTCTCCCTCTTTACTGCATAAAAAAGACATAAAATGATGTGCATTTGATAAGAAAATATCAAATATGGCACAATGCATGAAAGTGTTTTATGTGAATAATCCTATATGGTCACTGCTTACTTTACTCATATTAAAAGGAAAGTGATTAAAATTCTTCCTGATCTGTCAAGGGTAAAGAATGGTCACTGAAAATTTAGTCAAAAGATTTTTGTTCCATTATTACAACTGCACTGCAGAAGAAATCAGTGTCCAGTGTTCAATATCAGATTCTTGTCATAAGAAATGAGCACTAATGCAGGAAACCCGATTAGGCTAGCACTTCACAAATGACAGAAGGCCAAATTTCTGGAATCCAATGAAGGCACTGAGTTGTAGAGAATCCTATACATTTCATTATATAAAAGAATGGGATATAATTAAGTTTGGCAACAATTAAGACTACTTAAATGCTACATGTCAATATTTTAATCTGAGTTACATTTTGTAATCTAAAATGTATTTAAAGAACAAAGCATTTACTACTCATTTAAGAAAGTCATTCTTACATGATGGTCAATAATTTTTGATAGTTCTTTATCTGCTTTGGTGAAGAAGTCTGGATACGGAAACATGGGAAGTTCCGAGACAGAAGGGTGTTCCCTTCAAAAAAGCACAAGAACAGGGCTCAAAGTCAGGCATGCATATGCTTTTGTTCTCCCAGAAAGAGATATTTATAAATCATAAATTAGTATTTTCACTCTACATTGTTAACATGAAGTACTTACTGGGGTAGACTACTGGGTTTTAGATTTTAGCTTCTTCAAGTCATCTTGGGTTACCAATGCAAATATCTGAGGCAATACCATTTAGTAGGAAAACTAGAAAATAACAAAAAGGTGTTCCTCAGATAACAGATGTAAATACTAATGCTTGTCAGTAGCAAATTAGATGTTAAAGATATTAAGGGGTTAGTGCAAAGTTGACATGCCTAATGAAGCTCTTATGTGCCTACCCCCACACACAGCCCTACAAATCTGGAGTCCTGGGGCCAAACCCTGGAACTAGGATGCGGTAAAATTGGTGTGATTCGATACCTTTCAAAGGTATTCATGCTATTCAGGGTGAGACCATGATAGTTTAGCAACAACTTGATGCAACTGTTGGTGGGACAAAGGTAGGCCTCAAGAAGGGAGATTTATTATCAAATTGTCCACATAACAACTGTGTTGTTAAAGTTATTATGAAGAATGATGTGTATCCAGAAATTTGTAAAGCACAAAGATATAGTAAAGCATAGAGTTTGAAAGAGAAAATCATGGGGAAGGGCTGAAAGAGAGGCCCTGAAAATTTTCCATATCCAAAAAAGTCTGATCAATCTTGTGGAGTAGAAGGTCTAATACTGAATGTTTATTCAGTTGTTAATTGTGTTATTAGAGTCTTGACTGTGTCCCTATGATGGCCTTATAGCACTGGGTCCTAATGGCCTCCCCTGTCCTAAATGCCTATCAGATCTTTGTAATTATCTTTACTACCCTTCCTCTAGGGAAAACATCATCTCTCACTCGCACCAAGGTCTGTTTTTTCAGAATTCTTGCAACTACCACTGCTTGCTTACTTTATCCTTATCTCTGTTTTGAAGCCAGATTTTTTTCTGTAATAGCCTACCTCAATATTTCCCCATTCACATTAGGATTAAGATCATATTTGATATAACCCTGGAGTGCATTTCTTAAAAACAGCTTACCATGGTTTCTCTAAATTCATTTCTCTCTCTTTGTGGCCTGGATACACAGCTGCACACATACTTTATTTTTAACATTTGCTAGAGCGTAGCTTGTTCTGCCTCACTATGGTGTGCTGACACACGCTGCCGGTGTCTAACTTCTTTCCCTCACCCTCCACGTGAGCTTCGGGGCTGGCCAGTACCTATCCTAGCCTTCAAATATGAGTCTATCGTAGGCATTTCCTTCATCATCATCACAGGTACAGGTTTCCACTTATCATGTGCCCATGTGGGTTTTGTGTTCTTCTGACTACACCACGAGCTACGCTACCACGGGGACTTTTACGTCTCTGTGGCACCCGACGCAGCGCCACCAGACGCCCAGGGAAAGCTGTATGTGCTGAGTGACGGACGAAGGCGTGGGACCCATGGTACGCTTAATCCTCTCTATTTTCCAAGCCATCGCTGAGAGGCATCGCGCGCCGCTGAGGCCAGCAGAGCAGATCCCAGTAGAGCAAGATTACAGCCGCCCGGAGAAAAGCTGCGGGTGGAGCCGACAGCCGGAGCTCGAAGGGAAGGACTGAAGGCACAGGGCCCCGAGAAGACGGGGCCTCTCTCGGCCTGCAGTCTTCAGAGATATCGTGAGCAGAATGGTGTGAGTTTCTCTCACCAGACTAGTCAGACATTCAAGAAAAATGTGGCTCTAGAAAGACGGGGAATTGGAAGCTAGACAAGGGCTGACTGAGCCGCGCATTAACTGGTTAATTCTGTGAGATCTGGGCATGTCCAATGCTCCGGGAATTATGCTAAACGCTGCGGAGAGATGAAGATTAAATCTTAAAGTAATTTAAAGGTTAAAAGTATTCAGGCAGGTCGCCTCGACAAGACAGCATGAGGCACAAGAAGGTAAATAGTGATATAAATTTAGGAAAAGAAATTTTAACAACGGCTAAGCACATGGCTTTGGCTCTTAATTTCCATCTTTGGTTAGTAGCCGCTTGGATTACATCATGATTACATCCCTCGTGGCCACTGCTACCTGCGCGTGTGAGCACATCTTAATTCTTTTTCTTATCCCCTTCTTCTCCTCCCTCTCCCTCCATCCATCACTTGGGCCCTTTTACAAAAGATCTGTCTCCCTATTTCCTATTGTCCATCTTTTATCTTGTTTTTTATTAACTTTGGTCTTCTTTTTTTCTTTTTTTACTTAAAATTGTGGTGACCAACTGCATCCATTTTCCTAAACACACACACACGCACGCACACACACTTGTTCTTTCTGGCACAGTGCAAGGACTACCTAACAAATATTCTCTGTACTCAGCCAGATCTCAAAGCGAATTCTAGCTCGCCTCTTACAAAATCATTGTCCCTGCTTTACAAACGTTCAAAGGGGCTCAGGCGTGGTTCGCCAAGGCCCAGCCTCGCCGGGGGGCCGGGGAGAGGCCTGCTCAGCGCAGAGCCCCTGGGAGGGAGTGGGCTCGCTGGTTCTCCCGGGGAGAGGCGCCCGCGGGGAGAGCGGAGCCCGGAGCAGGGGCAGCGTCCGCGCGGGAGCTGGGGCGCCGCTCCGGGGCCCGGGGGCTGCCGGCCTCTGTCCCCAGCAAGACGGCGGCCACAAGCCTGCGGTGTCCTTCAGCTCACAGCAGGGTGGCGCCTGTGCGCTCACCAGGACGTGGGGAGACGGGGCGCCTGCCGCGCGGCTGGTCCACGCTGCGCTGGGTGAGCAGGCTGAGTCCTTCTTGGGGAGCTGCGGCCCGGCGTGCGGGTTCCCCTGACAGCAGAGCGGCGTCCCTGGGGTTCTCAGACACCCTCAGGGCCCCGCGCCCCAAGGAGCAGCGCGAGCGGTATCCCTCGGGCATGTTAACTGTAATATCTTGGTCACCGTCATCAACAGAGTTTGTAACACGAAGCCACGGCTCTTAGCTGGTGCTGGGAGTCCATCCCTTGTCTCCGTTAGCTTCTGGTGGCTGCTGGCAGTCCTTGAGATTTCTTGACGGTGGATGCATTGGCTTCACCTCTGTCTCTGAATTCACGTGGTCTTTTTTGTCCGTGGCGCCGTATGTCTCCCCCTTTCCAAGCACATTTATAGGGATACAGGGAGACCGCCATTGCGTTAAAGGCCCTTCCAAGCAACACGGCCTTAACATTCATCTCTGTTCGACTGTGCTTTAGACTCGTGGCCTCTTGGCTGTTCTTACTGCATTTCTTTTAGAAAACTTTCCATTGTAAATTCTCTCTCAGCCCTTTCGAGTGTAAATCTCACCCCAGGCTCTGGGAAGTTTTACAGCCCAGGGCCCAGAGGAGCTCCAGCCAGGGCCCGGAGTCGTCCTTCTGAGTGCAGTCATCAGGGAAGGCGACATCGGTCCCCATTCTCCAGGGGGCTCAGGGAGCCCCCGCCAGGGAACGAAAGTTAGCACTGACCCATCCACTCTGAGTCCTCTCCTTTCCCGTCGGCTCGCCATAACTCTTAAAAAGATCTGCCTGTGACCATTGTGGAGATCCGTGTGGAGATTTCTCAGAAAACTAGGACTAGGGGCCCCATTTGACCCTGCTATACCCCTGCTGGGAATATACCCAAAAGAATTTTTAAAATCACATTGGAAAGACAGATGTACACCCTTGTTCATAGCAGCTCAGTTCGTGATAGCTCAATCTTGGAAACAACCCAAATGTCCATCAACTGGAGAGTGGATAAAGAAGATGTGGTTTTTTTACAAAATGGAGTATTACTCTGCCATAAAGAATGACAAGGTTGATCCATTTAGGTGCAAATGGAGACATCTGGAGGATATACTAATAAGTGAAATCAATAGATCACAGATAGACAATTTCTGGATCTTCTCTTTGGCATGAACACCTGTAGATGCAAATGAGCTCTAGAAAGTAGGACAGCTTTTATAGAGTGGGAAATTTCTATAGGAAACTTGATGTGCGAATGTGATGAGGGGAAGGAATAAATATAATACAGAAAGAAAATAAAAGAGCATGTATAAAGGGGGTGAGGAGGTGGGGTGGGCAGGGATATGGGTAAAAATGAGAATTAACTTGTGTCATATACTGGTACAAATTCCTCAATGTTATACGTGATTTTGAGATGTATATAAATTGTACCAATAAAGAATTCAATTTTTAAAAAAAGATATGCATGTATCAACTTTCCCAAGCCCGGACACCCTGCAGTATTAGCATACGCTAATGAAAAGAACACTCTCCAGGCTTTTGTTTCAAGTGAGCTGAACCTAATTTCTCTTCTTTATCGCTCCAGTCACCAGTAAAATTTTCTCCGCTTGTTTAGTTTATCTAGTGCAATTTTTCTTTGACATATTGTAATGAAAGATGATTATATCTTGAAATTCTTGCCTTAATTAAATTTTTCAAGACCTTTTTCAAATAAGATCACATTTATAGGCACAGGGGGTTAAGATGTAGATGCATGAGGGGAAAAAATAAATATGATTTAAAAAGAAAAAGAAAGCATATGTATATAGGGGGAGGGCGTTGTGTGTGGGTAGGGATATGGGTAAAAATGAGAATTAACTCATGTCATATACTGATACAAATTCCCCAATATTGAGTGTGATTGTGAACTGTATATAAAATGCCAATAAAGAATTCAATTTTTAAAAAGATTCAGATGTAAAAAAAAAAAAAGATTCGGATGTATCTCTGGGGAACAGAATCCAACCCACTACAAATGACAAAGTGCTAATAAAGACTTGAGGAAAACAGACCATGAATTTCCAGAGAAATAAGTAGACTGACGTGGCTGGAGCCCCGAATACTTTTAAAGGAAGAAAAAGTAACTCATCCATTCATTCTGTCCATTATTTATCCTAAGAAAAATGCTATTTAAAAAGAAAATGAAGAGAAAAAGAAAGTGAAAACCTTAGTGCCGTCCAGAAAGGTGAAGTTCAGCCCTCTGAACATAAGCGAAAGTGTACAGTGCACTAGAACGCGTGCTGTGAAGCACGGAAGAGTTCTCTGGAGCACAGAGGGGGCGGATCTCGCACCCGGCCGGGTCAGAGCAGGTTCCCGGAACTGAGACCCGGAGCCCGACACACCCCAAGCACGGATTAGGTTAGCACGTTCACCGATTCCCGTCAGAGAAAGGATAGTCAAGAGGCGCTGGTCGGAGCCGGGGAAGGGCTCATGAGGCAGGAATGTCAGCACACACGCAAAGGGGGCGGGCTCTTCAGAAAGACGTACATTACTTCCAGGAACAGGGAGCTGGTGTGTTTCTTTTCAAGGCGCGGGAAGTCTGAGCAAAGGCAGGCCCCTCCCTGAGGACACCAGCACATTTACAGGCCTGGGCACGGGTTGCTTCCTGCCTGTCTCTTATTACCTCTGCTCTGAGAGTGGATGGATAGATTTTGTTGGATATTCGTCCAAGATCATCCAGATATGATTACGATAAGATTGATGAAAGTACAGACTTGGGACATGCTCGTTATTTTTAATATATCAAGGATGGGAAATGAATAGCTATTTACCCCAAAAGTAGGGAAATGGACACCATTGGTTAGGCAGAGTTATGCGTTCTCCGTCCCCAGAGCTCCCCTGGAGCACCACAGGGACGGGGAGCAGCCCTTTAGGCAGGAGGTGCTCTCCAAGAGCACGTGGCGCGCACGATCTCCCGCCTCCGAAGTCTTTCGACTGATTATCTTACTTAAGACTTGGTACTGAAGCATCAATTTAGCAGATAAAATATTACTTTTATCTCAGGCAAACTATATTTACCAATGGAAGTATCCAATGAGAAGATTTCTGTATCAAGTAAACAAACCACGGAATTCTGTTTAATAATCAAATGAGTTGTGCTTGAGTAAATTCAAACTTCTCTCTTGTTCTAACTGAACTTAGAAAAGAAAAACCATAATTAGGGTTTCTCTTTGTCACCAAGAAGTAGCCTTCAGGAGACCAGTGACCGCAGGGAAAACAATCATGGCAAGAGCCAAAGATTATTTAACCAAGCCTGTCGGAAAGCGCTGGTGATCAGCCGAAAGACCAGCGCTTGGGAAGCCAAAGGCTCCGACGGGAGGAGCGGCGAGGACACAGGTCGCAGGCCCAAGACACGCTCCCCGGGGCGCTCTTCCGCTCGCTGCTGGGAGCACAAGGTGAACGTCCCGGACGAGGAGTCCGGATTAGAAGGAGAGAGCTGGCCGCACGGTTGGCAATCTCAGGGGGCGAAAGAGCAGAGCGCAAAACATGACTGAGCTCGGAGCTGCCGAGGCAGCAACACCGGAGGCACGGAGCCCGAGGGCAGTGAGCGCCATCATCCCCGGCCTTCTCCGGCTTCTCCGCACGGGATCTGCCGGGCTATTAAACCGTGGGGGCCGGGGAGCCGCACAAGGAAGCCACGGTCGAGCACAGGCAGAATAATGAGACGCTCCACAGTGGCGAGGAGCACGAGATTTCAAATTTAGAGTCTACAAAATCGGCGAGGCCGTCAGAAGCCTCTCGGCCTCTCCTTGGGAACTCGGGGCCTCTACGCCCTGGGGTGGAGTCTGGGTCAGGCGGAGACTTAAAGGAATCCGCGCAGAGCCGCCCGCGTTACAGGCCCGAGGGAGCCCCCAGGGCGCGCGGCGGGGCGCACGGGCCTTCCCTCCGACCTCGGGAGGAAATGGTTACTTGGGCATCGCAGCAAAAATCGCACAGTACCTGGGGTTACAAGTGTGAGTTTTTAAACTTTGCAAATATATTTAAATAAATAGGTGACAGGATGCACAGTTTCACCAGAACAATGGGGTCTGTTTAAAACTTCACTTAACGGGACACAGATGCGTAAACAGTGTCATCCTTTCTCTAGGGGGAAAGTGTCAGTGAGGGGCTACGATGTGTGAGAGATGCTGTGAACGAGGAAGAAAACATTCAGAGGGAAGCGGTGCCTGGCTGGGAGCAGGGCAAGCAAAGAAGGGAAAGAGGAATCCATAGTTCAAAAGGGAAAAAACCGAAACAAAATTTACGTGCTCAGGAGTTGAAGGGCAGGCAGGGGAACGGAAAAAAGAAAGAATCAAGATACATCATGTACAGATACAAATCCCCAAAGATAAATGTGATCACGATGTTTTCCTAAGATGTACCAGTAAACTTAATTTATTAAAAAAATAAAAGTTCACTTAGTAATTTTTGAACTGAAATAA
The DNA here is from genome assembly GCA_004025085.1 of Thryonomys swinderianus. Taxonomy (NCBI): domain Eukaryota; kingdom Metazoa; phylum Chordata; class Mammalia; order Rodentia; family Thryonomyidae; genus Thryonomys; species Thryonomys swinderianus. The sequence continues at coordinate 31,895 of PVIC010007652.1, read as the reverse complement.
AAGCTTTAAGTAAAACAATATATATAACAATGTACATGACACCAAATTGGATGTAGCAGGAAAAAAGATTAGTGGATTGGAACAGGAAAATAAAACTATCTCAAATCAAGAGCATATAATATAAAAGATGAGATCTATATAAGAAATTTCAAAGCAGCATTAATGTAATAACAAAAAACTAGAAATATCCAGATACTTTCCCATGAAAAAGATAAGTTGTGGTAGATTTACATACTATAAATAAACTGTTCAAAATTTTAAATATTTTATATGCAGTAAATGAACTGTAGTCAGATATAATCACACACCATAATTTAAGCATGTGTTTTCTGATTTATACCGGGCACGTTGGGATATGACTGCAATAACAGCACTCTGAGAGGTGGGGCAGAAGGGTCACAAGTTCGAGTACAACCTAGATAACCCAGCCTCTTAGCCAGCCCCTGTCTCAAAAAACAAAACAAAATGAACAAACAAAAAAAAAAAAAACACCTTTACAGAAGCCCAGGGATGTAGCTCAATGTAAAGCCCCTGAAGTCCATGCCAGTACCACAAAACAAATCAGTTTAAGAAAGAAAATATATAAGTTCACTTATAAATATCAAAACATATAAAACTAAACAATACAGTTTTATTTTGTTTTGTTTTGTTTTGTTGAGACAGGGTCTCGCTTTGTAGTCCAGGCTGGCCCTGAGCTCACCATGTAGCCCAGGCAAACCTCGAACTCAGCAGTCCTCCTGCCTCTGCCTCCCCAGTGCTGGAATTACAGGCATGAGCCACCATGCCTGGCAGAAATTCCAGTTTTAGTAATCTTCATTTCTTAATCCGGGTGATAAGTACTTTGGGAATAGATATATTGTCACTTCTACTGGTTTTATTAAACTCACACATCTACATTACATATCACTTTATATCTTATACATTTGACAATAAAAAGTAAGCACACTTTTTATGTGAATGAAATACATACTAAAACAACAGCTTGCCTCAAGCAATAACTGCCTAGTTACCAAAAATAAGAGCTCTGAAGAACTTGTGCGTAGGTAATGTGGTGCACATGGATCATAAGACCTTTAAGTATGAAATACAGCTTGAAAAAAATCCAAATGAGTTGACCATATATCACACTTGCTTCTAGCACCTGGATGAAACCAACACTCACGACCTAAGGAATATCCCAGGTGCTACCACCTAAACCACCTCCAGTGTAATGAATGCTCTCCGGGAGGCGGAAGCCGGAAGTCTTCGCTGAACAGGGCCCCCTGTCGGTTCACGCGGGAAGCGCCCGTTGGGAGGCGCCGTCAGGGCGGCAGGGGAGACGGAAGCGGTTCCTTACTTGTTATATATTTGCTTTTTCCGAGCATCTCGCAAATCCCTCCCCTAAAGCTCGGACCAGAGACGTCATTTTATCCTTAACAAAATTAGATCTTAAATTGAACCATCTGTTAATTCTTGAGTGGCATTTTTCTTTTCCATTTTAACTTCATTGTTCTTAGGGACCTAAGTTCATTCCGGAAACCAAAAGTTCTCCTTACTTTGACACACATTTAACTTTAACTTTCACACTGAGATATCTACCTGGTCAGTTTTAATTTTTCATGCATCTTTAAAAGAGGAGTTTAAAAGGGACATGATTTTCTGGGTTCACATAGGGAAGACTTTTATGGCAATTAACTACTTTTAATTCTCTGTTTAGGAGAGCTGACCGATGAAAATAGTGAATTATACCCTGCGTATATTCATTATTTGTTTTTTCTTGAATCTAATTATAATTCCCAAATCATAGCTGCCTATAAAGGACAATATCTAAAGCACACATATTTACAAGACAACTATTAAAGTTGGAATGGGAAAAACTGAGAAGTAAATCATGTCCTATACTGGTACAAATTCCCAATATTGAGTGTGATCATGATGTGCCTATGCAATGAACCAATACAGATTTTTTTAAAATCTTACACAAAATCCTTGGCCTCTTTTTAAGAGAGGTTATTTTAAACTGACTATCATTACCTGCCCACTTTTAAAGTATCTCTAACTATTTGTCTTTCCTTTGTAGTTCCTATACTGTCAAACACCCCATGGAGATGAGAGTTAGAACGTAGTCAGGCTTCCGCCCTCCAACACCGACCACTCGGGAAACGGTCTCATCTCCCCCTGGCACGAAGAACCGTCAGCCGACGGGAAGCGCCAGAGTCGGGCTCTGCACATCCCGGGGCCCTGGCCAGGGCTGTCTCAGAGCTCAGCTTCCACAGTTCCGGCCTCAATTTTCCTTGCTAGCCCGACTATTGACCTGGTGGTTTCCACACTTGGCTTCTGCTGGAAAGCTTCAGGTATCACTTTCTCAGAGGCTCAAGCCTGCAGAAGCAACGAAGAAACTTACAGTTGTAGGCATTTTGAATTTTAATTTCTCTCTCATTCACTGAGTCCAAATTTCCATGGGGCGTATTCCATGGAACAGTTCACCCTGGATTCCTGGCCATGAAATGCGGTGATTGATCTTGAGCTGATGAAAGTCCGCACCCCCCCTGGCTTCACAGACTCACATTCCACTGCAGTTTTCCCCTAAATCTATTTATCTTTTAAAACGGGGTCAAGCTCACTGTAAATATTAGACTATATGGTATCACAATAGGATTGTGACATGACTGTTATCAAAAGACAAAATGTGGGCCGGAGGGTTAGCTCAGTGGTTCCGGCGCCTGCCTCACAAGTGCAAGGCCCTGAGTTCAATCCCCGGTAACCACATAGAATGCTGGGCGTGGAGACTCACGCCCACCAGCAATCAATGCCACATACCACAGTGCCAGGCATGGTGGCTCACGCCTGTCATCCCAGCACTCGGGAGGCAGAGGCAGGAGGATTGCTGAGTTCGCGGCAGCTTGCCTGGGCACCATAGTGAGCTCAGGGCCAGCCTGAACTACAAAGCAAGACCCTGTCTCAAAAAAAAAAAAAAAAAAAGACAAAATATGAGGGTGTTATTGAGGGTCTTTTCATCCTGTACAGCTGCCAGGCCAATATGTGGCATTCAAGACCTCTGCCCACAGAATAAAGATATGGAAGAAATAACACTTGTTAGCAACTGCTTTGCCACATAACTGTCATGTTATCTTTGCTTATGGTCCTTTCCCCCAAAAAATGCATAGTTCTAATCCAGAGTTTCTAAATCTTGGCCATACTGACATTTGGATTAATTATTGCTTTGCTCTGCTGTAGGGACTGTCCTGGGTGTTGTAGGACATTTAGCAGCAGCTCTGACTCCCTCGAGTAGATGGCAGTCACATGCTCCATTACCACACCTGGATGGCTGTGAACTGCCAAGGTCTCCTGATAGACAAAAAAATCATCACTGCTCGAGGACCACAGTCCTACCCTAATTGTAAGAAATCCTCTGGAGAAAGTAATGAAACACATGAAATGTTTTCTGATTACCAATGATCTCTGTCCCTGGAAGTCTTAATTTCCCTTTCCCTTAGTTGTTTGGTTTTTGTTTTTGTTTTTGTTTTGTCTTTGTTCTGTTTTTATGATACCAGGGACTGAACTCCAGCCTCTGTACTTCCAAGGTACCTGCAGGATCACTTGAGCTAAATCCCCAGCTAGTTGTTTGCATTTTTATAATGAAGTGTGTAGCAAACATATTTCCATCACGGACCAATAATTCTCACCTCCTAGCACTCATGCCCGTGGCTCATTTCCACTCTGAGGTCTGGGATCTAACAATAGAATACAACAAATGTGAGTTATCATTTTCAGGTCCGAATTTATAAATCCTCTTTCATTTTATCTTTCTAGGAATGTGTGCTTTGATATATCAAATTGCCATACTGGCGAGGCCAGCACAGAAATGAGGCTGGGATGTGGCTGACAGCCATATGACTTATTTGTGTTTAAGAACAAAATAGCACAAAGACAATTAGAAATTCTTGCTGGGTTGCTGGACCTTGATAGGTTGCTGGACTATGTTGGAAGTGACTTCCATTTTGAAGTGATTGGGGGTGATTATAATAGCTACATGTTATCTGAGCTGCATAACACATGACCCCATAATTATTAGTTTATTTTTTTACATTTTTTCTAGGTCAGGATTTCGGGGCATGGCTTCTGTCTGAAGGTCTCCACACAATAAAGGTCAAAGTGCTATCAGGGGTCTCGGACAGCTGAGTGCCCAACCACAAAAGCATCCACGTGCAAGTTTATTTCTAGGATGAGTGGCAAGCCTCTGGTACTTGCTAAACATTTGTCAGAGACATCAGTGCCACCTGGCCTTTTTTTCTTTCAATTTGACTCTGTATTGGTACATTATAAACACACATCATGATCACACTCAATATTGAGAATTTGTACCAGTACATGACACAATTTAATTCTCATTTTTCCCATTCCCCTACCCACCCTACAACCCCTCACCTCCTATATACAAAAGTTTTGTTTCCCTTTCTTTTATTACCATCATGTGTTACTTGCCTCTATATCCCATTTCCCTTTGAATATTTTCTATTTCACAATATCTACCATATATTCTAGAGCTCATTTACATCTTCAGTTTCTCATACCAGAGAACAGATACAATATTTACACATCTGTGACCTATTTATTTCACTTATGAGTATGTCCTCAAGGTACATCCATTTGAATATAAATGATTCAAATTTATCATTCTTTATGGCAGAGTAATACTCCATTTTATTTAAAAACCACATCTTCTTTATCCAGGCTCCAGTTGATGGGCATTTGGGTTGTTTCCAAGATTTAGCTATCAGAAACTGAGCTGCTATGAACATGGGTGAATATATGTCACTGTGATATGAATCTTAATTCGCTGCACAAAAATGGCAATGGACTCCCTCAGTATAAGAGGATGAGAAATTCAGAGGTGGTTTTCATGGCAGAAGCCACAGTCATATTGTATTGTTGCTTTGGAAGTGACATTTCATTATTTCTTTCATATTCTATTCATTAGAAGTCCACACTACACACAGAAGAAGAGATCACCCAACAGCATGAACATTTAGTATTCAAGGATCATTGGAATCCATTTTAGAGCTGTATACTACAGAAGATAATCTATTTTCTTGGGCAACCCTCACAGGATAATATCTACAAGCCTTTTTCTTTTAATGGACAAAGACACCACTGTCCTCCCTGGCATGTATCATTAAGAACCATAGGGTGAGGAGGGAGGGGTGAAAGAGGAAATGTTAGAGATAGAAAGTTCAGGCTCCAAATACACCTGTTCCACATAAAGTCTTCACCTGTATTCAGTACAACAAACTAGTAGTCAACGAAGGCTTTTAAGCAGTAAAATAGTATGATCAGAATTCTATTTTGAAATGATTGCTGCAATAGTTGTATAGATTAGACAAGAAATGCTTAGCGATGTGGGACCATTTCTGGACCAATTGAAATAAAATGGTTACAGTGATTATGAAAGATTGGAAGAGAAGTCTCACCAGAGGAACAACTGATTACCATAGCAACTGAACAGATTTTGAGGAGGGGAATAATGGGATTTAAGTACCTGTGTTTTTTCCTCCTTTTTTTCTGCATCTGAGTGATTTCATCATTGATAGTTAAAGGACTTAATAGTGTGAAACTTTCAGCCTCAGGCAAAACTACTAAGAATGCCAAAAATTTGAATATTACACACTATTGTTTTATTCCAGAAGTTTTCAGCTATGAAATATTGACATGTTGACATGTTTCTATAATTGTGAAGTTCACCAAAATAGGATCAAAGTGATAACTTGAAAATTATCCACTCCTTTAAAATAATCCACTCCTTTAAAACTCCTTATTGGGCTTACAATGTCCCTATGAAACACGTTTAAGAATATACATTCTTGGGCTGGAGGGTTAGCTCAGTGGTTCTGGTGCCTGCCTCGCAACGGTAACCACATACAATGCTGGGTGTGGAGACTCGCGCCCACCAGCCATCAATACCACATACCACAGTGCGGGGCGTGGTGGCTCACGCCTGTCATCCCAGCACTCGGGAGGCAGAGGCAGGAGGATTGCTGAGTTCCAGGCTTGCCTGGGCTACATAGTGAGTTCAGGGCCAGCCTGAACTACAAAGTGAGAGCCTGCCTAAAAAAAGCCCACAGGACTCATTAGTTCAAACTGTACTGAGGACCCACCAGTACTCTTGAAACAGAAGTGGAGGAAAGCATTTCAGAGTTCAGTGAGGGAACGCCCGGAGTGCTCCTTTTGTAACCGTTTGATCCGGTACCTCCACACACCCAGGCAAGATGGGGACTGATCTCGCAGCACCGAGATCCTTTGTCTCCTCCCTATATCAGCTTTCCTGCATGTACAATTAGCCTCTGCAAAGCACAAAATAACTTTAGAAGCAGCACTTTCCTGGGGGGTCCTCCTTGAATCTGTAATAACCCTCGAGAGTTCTCACTCCTGACACATCATGGTAGGCATTTGAGCAGAACAATCACATCATGTTTGTTATCATAATACAATATCAATGTTAAACACAGTAAATAAGATAAAAAGGTTTGTTAGATTCTATACTGGATACTTTGAGCTTATGAGTTACCTCTATGTCTGACTCCTCACTGCACAGCTCCGGGATACAGTGGGCTGGTGGGCGGCCTTCAGTCCACTGGAAATGGACTGCACCCTGCAGCCGGGTCCGCGTGCTGCTCCCTCAGTCCACCGGAAAACAGGGTACGGCGGGGCCCGCAGCTGCTGGGTCCGGTCCGCCCGCTGCCGGTTCCCCAGCCTGCCAGAAACAGGGCACGGCGGGCCCGGAGCTGCTGGGTCCGGTCCGCCCACCGCTCGTTCCCCAGTCCACTGGAAACACGCCACGGCAGGCCTGACAAAATAACTTTAAAGTAAACAGAATAAAATTGATAGGTAGAAGGTTGTATTTCATCACAATCAGGGTATTCACCACAGATAAAACTCTATTGACGGAAGAAAGGAAAGATAGAGAAATTGTTGCTTCCAGAGTAAAACAAAGGTAACGCTGTTCAGACAGCTGAGATCTAGACAGAATGGACAGAAACAAAGTCACACCTCAGCACAGCTACATTGCACAAAAGCGCACTGAGAAGGCAGCAGCGAGCCTACTGGGCCATGAATTGCTCTGCGCTAGGAAGGGCTTCCACTGCCGTACAGACGCGTAGAGAGAGACGCGGGCCAATCCGCAAGCTCCAGCTGTGGGCCAACACCAGCTCTTCCCCGAGTTCTCCCGGGTCCGTGTCAAACAGATGAGCACTGTCAAAGAGTCTATAAATCACCGCAAGGCAAGAAAAAAAAAACTAGAAGGAAATATGGAGTTAACAATCCGGTGTATTTCTCCTGTCCTACGTGGAGTGAAGAAAATGAAAAGGAAAATATGATACAAGGTATGTATTTTATTATAGATTTATAGTGTTCTGACATATGAACATTTTGTGAGAAATGTTCTAGTGATGTTCTAGAAATGTTCATAGTGTATCTAGAAGAATTCAGGAGGCAAAAGTTAAAGTAAATGTAGGTGACATGAGATCACTGGTATGAAATATAAACTTTAAGAGAAAGAGAATTAAAATGATCAGCTAGGTATTTGCCTATCTGTGATCTATTTATTGCAAATAAGCTCTAGAAAGTATGACAGCTTTTGTAGAATGGGAAGTTTCCAAAAGAAATTTGGTGTGAGGATGCCATGAGGGGAAGGAATAAATATGATTCGGAAAGAAAATAAAAGAGCATGTATATAGGGGGTGGGGAGGTGTGGGTGGGGAGGCTGTGGGTAAAAATGAGAATTAACTTGTGTCTATATTGGTACAAATTCCCCAATGTTATGTGTCATTGTGAGACGTATATAAACTGTACCAATAAAGAATTTTTTTAAAAATGATCAGCTAGGAATTGCAGAGCTGCCTGGCTCTCTCCCCGAGCCCAATACAGGGACGTCCCCGTGCGTGCGCGGGCCGCGGGGTCTCGGCCTCAGCCGCGGAAGCCACCCGAAGGCCAGGGCGGGCGCCACCCCGTGGAGGGCCGGGTCTGCGGCCAAGGGAGCCGCCCGGGGCTTGCTGCTTCCGGGCCGGGCCGGAGCCTGCGGCGCTCAACTCTGCGGAGATCACAGCGTGTCGCTTGGGGGGCTTTTATTTTGGAGTATCTACCTCTTCCTTCAAAATCAAAACTTCCTGACATCAGAAACATTCTCTTTCATCTCCAAAACTTAATGTAGACACCTGAAGTTAAACCGTTGCTGAAAATCCACCTTTTCGGCGTCATTTTTAGGAAGGACTCCTGACATTCTCTGGAACCTTTGAAAAGCTTTACCCCCTTCCTGGTTCCTCACTGCAAGGAAAGGAAAGTTCAAAATGCTACGTGGTTCACAAAGTTACTGTGTCCAAACACAGACTTCGTATTTTACCTTATCCTTCACTCCTTCCCCATTCAGTGTTTTCATCTTCTAGGCACCGTTTTCAATAATCTCCTGTGATTCTCTTTTAATGTTTTTATTTGTGGTGTTTCTGTTAGAATAGCTCCTCCCCTGTGTTCAAAATCTATCTCATCCTTTAAAGTCTAACATAAGTGCTTATTGATTAAAATATTTCCTAAAATTTTTCACCAATACGTATTCTTTCCTCTCAACCTTATAGCTATTTATCTTCCTTATAATATTTTCTATTCATAATTACTACATATAATAGGTATTTGTGGACAACACTTATTACATATTTGGCACGGTAATTTAAAAGCTCAGTGAATCTGATATATTGTCAAGTATGGGGACTTTTTCAAAATACAGTTGAAGAAAATCATCTTCATGTCCGTATACTTTAGCAGTTTACTAGACAATTTGTTTACTGATAAGTTCTAAAATACTGAGGGCACACGACAGCTCCAATTACTATTTTTGTTGACTTTGACTAAATAACTCAGCATGTTCTAGCAAAGAAAATTACCACAGAACCTTATTCAGTTTCGATTGCTTCTTACATTTCACTTCAAAAATAAAGCTTGCTACAAAGTCTGACTTTAAAAAATAACCTGTTCAATTTTTACGATTGTAGAATAACTGTTCTTTTTTCAAAAAAAATTGTATATACTTAAAAAATACAATGAAGCACTATATGAATTGGTTTTATAGCAGTCATGTCAGAATAAATAAAACACTAAGTAGATATTGAGCAAAATGTATCTTGAATTACAGAAAACTGATGTACGTTTCGACAGGTGGTGACTTCCTATCTTCCAGCATCTTGGTTTCACCTCAGCACCCTCTCAGTGTTCAACAGAAGGACACAGAGCACTTTGGCTTGAGCAAACCATCCAGATTGCTTAAATTCCTGGGGAACCGACTCTGTACCGACTGAAAGGCAGGTAGCATTTTGCTCTATGCGCACAGACAGAACCTGGATTGATCTCAAATAAGCCGGGTCAATGCGGATCGATTTAGGCCACGGTGACCCACGAAGAGATGCAAATTAGTATTCTTCAACTGAATCCAAAAATGATTTCCTCAAATCATCTTGGAGTAGGATTCTGAAAAGGTACCTGAAAGCGCAGGGCTGTAAAAATTCCAGTATTCCTACAGCAAAATAAGGAAGAGGAAAGAGAAGAGAAAGGAATAAAAGATGCTTCAACAGAAGAATTTCCCAACATATAGTCTTTTTAACTGTTTTGTACTAACACCTCAGGAGTAAAGACTCATGGGAAGAATGGATAAAAGGCAAAGTACTGGTCACGTTACAGCAAATGCGTTTGTCATTCACGATTTCTCGTGGGGATCGTGGGAAAGGGCGGACATGTATCCCTGCGCGTGTGAAATCATCGTGCACCAGTGTGAGCACATATTCGTTCCAAGGGGCACGGGGCTCGGGGAAAGCTCCTGAGAGCAGTTTTCGGAACACCAAATGGAAATAGCTGATTTGAGGCAATTGCACTAAAAGCTGAAGCTGGGTTTGTTTAAGACTCACTGGAACGCAGTAATGACTTCTCCAGAGCAGGGAGATAATTGCAGTAGCTCATCAATGATTCATCACAGAGAAGGAAAATGACACCTAGCCCTTCTTCAAGTTATTCCCTGGAACCGGTCGCCACAGAGCAGATCCTTTATTGAGAATCTCAGGTACAGGACAGTGGGCTTCGAGTTTCTAGTGCACGCCTTTAGAACTCTAGACTAAGCGGCCCATTCAGGGAAAATTCATCTTCAGACATATTTTCCGTTTGGCTGGAACCTGAGATCATGCAGTGTACGAATTTCACCTCTAGTTCTGCCACTAACAAGCTGGCTATAAAACAGACTCTAGAAAAAGCTTCAGTTTCTTTGTTTCATCACTATTTCTTTCTCTGAACTCTCTGAGCTTTGGTTTTCTCTTCTGGGTTGTCCATCTTAGTCCGTTTGCACGGTTGTTTTGTCATTTCACATTTTAAACAGCCAAAGTTCAATTTTAATTTGATAAGCAAAGAAGTAAAAGTCAAAGGTCAATATTATAAAGCATATACACCAAACGCAATGTAGTCATACACAAGGAATATTAACAGGGCCAAAAAAGAACATGGAAAAATGACGAGAAAAATCAATTCACTAAGAATGGAAAACAATTCTAGATATGTATTAACTTGAAAACTGTGTTTGAGACTATAAGAAACAAAAATAATGGAACTGAACTCAAACACAGACAAATCTATAATTATTCTTTGGTACTTTAATTCTTTCTTGGTAATTAATAAACAAGGAGAAAGAACATCAATAAAAAATATAGAAGCCTGAAATAACACTACCAAGCAACTTATGTAATTAACATTTATAGAACATTCTAACATCAGAAGAATATAAAATATTTTCAAGTACACATAAAACAATCACCAAATTAGATAGTATTCTGGGTCATAAATTAAATCGCAACAAATTTAAAGGAATAAAATATACCAAGTCTACTCATAATGTTTAGAGGAGAAAAAATAACAGAAATGTAACTGAAAAATCTCCAACTATTTAAAATAAAACTGCCCACTTCTAGATAACTCATGATTCAAAAAGGAAGTAGTATGGAAGATTAGACAGTATTTTAAAGAGAAAATGAAAACAAAACTATTGAGATGCAGGTAAAGCATACTTACAGGGAAATACGTATAGGAGTATAAAATATTATTTATATTAGAAAATTTTACAAACTCTAAAACAGTAACATAATCTTCAGTTCTAAGAAATTGGTAGTCAGAATCTTAAAAGGAAAGGTGAGCACAAGAAATATCAATTCATTAATCATTAAAGTTGAAAATCCAAAGTGTTAGAATAAATGGAAAATAAATGATCTTTGTAAAAGAAGCAATGAAAGAGAGACTATGTAAATGGTCAATGTCAGAATGAAAGAGACATCATTATAGAACATACACACATTTAAAAATCAATAGAAAACATTACAATTAATATTCATTA
>PVIC010007652.1:0-20406 GCA_004025085.1 Thryonomys swinderianus | reverse complement strand
TCATGAACATAGACATGTTTTTTAACAAATGAGAATAAATCAAATCTAGCAATATATATAAAAAACTATTAAAAACCTATTAAGTTATCCTGAGGAAGTGGAGTTTATCCCAGAATTATTTCAACTCTGAAACATCATTATAATTAATCATATTGCTATTTGAAAGCTAAGAACAAAGGAAAATTCTTCAATCTGATAAAGGGCATCTGTGAAAACCTATGGCTTACTTTCCACACAATTGAAAAAGATAAATTCTCTGTCCCCTAATGAGAAATGAAATGAGAATGTTTGTTGTCACTACTTATATTCAACATAACTAGTTAGTATGATAAAAATTTTCATAAGGAAAATTAAAACACATGTGAAAATTGTCTCTAGTTGAAATTAATGTAATCAGCTGGCAAAAATGTTATGAAAACCACAAGAATCATTAGATCTAGAAGGTATGCTTAGCAAGGTTACATAATAAAAGGCCAATACTCTGTCCGAAGTATAAGTATACACTAGCAATGAATATTGGAAATTATAATTTTCAAAGATGTATAGCAGAAACAAACTATAAAACAATTAGATATAAATCTGTCAACATATGTCCAGCATCAACATTCAGAAAAAACCATTTTTGGCAAAAAATAAAAATTCCTCTCCATAAGATGTATTCATGAACTGGAGAGGAAAAGTGGAGAAGATGTCAGGATTGTCCAAATCGATCCAGGGAAGAGCTACAATCCCAGCGGGTCTCCTGATAGCCCAGAAATGCAGCTGATGCAAAGCACCAATCCTGGCAGCATTAGTTACTGGTACCTGCAGCCCCTTTGCGGTACTGGGGGGATGCGCCGAAGCTGTCGCGGTACCCCGTTCCGACTCCCTCCCCTGTATTTACTCCCCGGTCACCCCAAAGAGCGTGAACTCACCACAATCCCTGGGAGTGTTTGGCCTCCGTTTTGAGCCTGACTCACTATTTGCAATTTTTATTCTATGTCTGGCATACTGTTCTTTCCTTAGCATTTTGTGTGTGACTGCATTTTTAAGCTAAAAACATTTTTATAGCCTTCTTATGTGTTTAGAGCAGTTAAAAGAGATGGAAAGCTCAGGGGCTTCACACATGAATTTACTGTGCTAGCTCAGTTAGAAGCACTGCTTCCTGAAGGACTTCAAATAAATATTTGCTAAACTGACTTGTACAAAATCACATTGAATGTGAAACATCATAGTTATATTTTACTGACTTTTTTGTCTTAATTTCAGTGTACACAGCGCATCAACTCAAGATGAGTACCTCTATTAGGGGAGTAAAATTAATTCTTCAGGATAGTTGATTTTTAGATATTTTTGAGAAGTCAAGATTGTTCGAAGGAATTTTCAGAAACAGTTATCAGCACTGTTCTTTACCAGCCTGGTTACCTTGTCTACATACTCTCCTGTAGCAAATATAGACACTAAATATTACACTTTCATGCTATTGCTTAGAAATACTAATTTTCTGCTCTTTCAGTTTCAGTAGCAATCCTTACTCCCAGTGGTAGGCAAGTTAGAACTATTTAGACTATAGCACAAATGTTATTGGCCCTGAAATTTTTATTCTTTGATCCATCCAGGGATTGGTTTCTCTCAACGTCAAAAGGCTCACGAATCTTCAAAGATACATAGTACTGAGTTTGATCTTGAAAATACAAAATCAAAGGCTTTTCTTTTAATCTAAGAAATAACTCCAGCCTTTAACTTATATTAATAAATGTACACTATCTCCAAAACATGCCTGTTGGCCATTGAAATTAAAATTAATAAATAAAATTAATTCATTAGTTGAAAATTAAAAAGCTCTTTCAAGAAATTTTAACAGGTAAGTGTAGAAGAAATGTAGAGGTAAAATATATCATTTTGTCTATGACATTAATTTTTGTCCATGATATAAAAATAATGAGGTAAGAAACAGCCATTGTTATTAAAATTAGAGGGAAAATTTAATGGGAAATATTTAGATGGTATCAAAATATTCCACTGCAAATAAATTAATTAATGAGAGAATAAGGACTACCTTTGAATTAGAAAATTTTATGAAGCATTCCCCTCACTATGATGAAAATTAAAAATCACCAACAATAGAACAAACTAATACCATCTTTGATACGAAACACTGACAAGGATTCACTGCTTCTGTGCTTTTCTTGCTAAAGTTTGATAACCTGAAGCTAATCACGACGAAAATTAAACCCAGGTTGGGCTTCATTCTGAAAACTAATTTCCTGTAGTCTGTAAAACATGTTAAGATCAAGAGACAGAAAGAAAGTTGAGAAACCTTTCAAAACAAATGAGACAAAGGAGATGGGGAGCCGCGCAAAACGGAACCCTGCACTGCATCTTGGACCTGACAGTTTTAGGGCAATTGGGAATTTTCGAGTAGTACTATAAATTTTATTATAGTACTGTGTCCATTTAATTTCCTGGTTTTGATCACTATTTTGTGCTTATGTAAGAGACTGTTCTTTTGAGAAAATATAGTGAAGTGTTTAGGGCTAAAGGATAAAGACACGGGGGTCTGAATATTATTCTCAAATAATTTAGTAAAAATGTATGGCTGAGCAGAGAGAGGGAGAGAGGGTGTACAGAATCAAAGGTAAAGCTAATAGAGAAAACAGAATTTTCGAATACGGCATGGATATTTCACTGCTCTCACAACTTTACCTGTTTGAATTTTATTAAAACAAAGAGTAATCTCAAAGTATTCTCACAGAGTGCCAAACATTAGACATCCAGACACACACACCAGTGCATTTGTGATCTCTGGATGGTTTTGTTTTGGTTTGGTTATTTTGAGACAGGGTCTCGCTTTGTAGTTCAGGCTGGCCCTGAGCTCACTATGGAGCCCAGGCAAGCCTCGAACTCAGCAATCCTCCTGCTTCTGCCTCCCGAGTGCTGGGATGACAGGCGGGAGCCACCAGGCCCGGCTATCTCTGGATGTTTATCGTGTAGCTTAAACCCTACGTGCTCCAGCCACGTTAAATGCACTGTCCGTGGCCGCTCGGCCCGCTCTTCTGACGCTCTTCACAGTCATTCTCTCTCATTTAGTTAACTGAGGTTCAGCCCGAGTAGAACGGCCCTCGCCGAAGGGCTCCGCCCACCACCGCCGTGTCCGCGCGTCTCACACGCTCGCGTGCCCCGTGGGGGGCTCAGCTCGCGTGTCAGCCCCGCAGGAGTCGCTCCCGTCCGCCTGGCCTAAGGAGTCACCGAGTTTCTCCTCCCAAGGCTCGAAGCGCTTCCCGTGACGATTCTGACACTGAAATCAAAACCACGGGGATTTCTCGTCTCCGCCGAAGGCACCGAACTTGGCTGCTCTTTTCCTTCGCTATGGGCAGAGTGCAGCAGCTGACAAGTTGTAGGTGCTCAATAAATATGAAATGAATGAAAAATGAACGAACATTACGCAAGAAATACAGCCTTGGAATGCTGTTTCTAATGAATAATATCTCACTACTCATTCCTCCAGTCAGCAACTTAAGACTTCATTGATGTTTGCGAAAATATAAAGATGCCGAGGAGAGGGAAGTAAAAAAAAAAAAAATGTTGCAAGTTTCAACACGCTATCCAACTGAGCTGGAATCTAGACTTTTAAATGCTGCCAGTTTGTTCAAAATGCCTTTAATTGGTCGGCGGGTGCTGCTGGGAGAATCTTATAAATGCGAATAGGAACCAGGGAGCCCATCTCTGTTAACATATGGTGTGACCTTTAAGTTCCGGTTTATTCAGGTATCCTACTAAACATCAGAAGATGTGCAATTCTCATATTTTAAAACATCATTTGTTGTGCACAAGAATTTCAACACAGAAGTAGGGAAATCATTCCATGTGAACAGGACTTGTAGAACTCGACGTTTTGAACAGAAAAGGTCAGTAGGGTAATAGAAACCACCACGACTTTTGGAACAACCTGGGACTTAAATCTATATATATCAAGAATCTAAACCAGCCTTGCATCCCTGGGATAAATCCGACTTGATCAGGGTGTATGATTTTCTTGATAACTCTCTGTATTCTGTTTGCCAATATTTTATTGAGGATTTTTGCATCAATGTTCATTAGACAGATTGACCTGTAGTTTGTCATAGCCCAACCCTGGAAACAATCCAGATGCCCATCAACTGGAGACTGGATAAAGAAGATGTGGTTTCTGCCGGGCGTGGTGGCTCACGCCTGTCATCCCAGCACTCAGGAGGCGGACACAGGAGTATTGCTGAGTTCGAGGCTTGCCTGGGCTACATAGTGAGCTCAGAGGCAGCCTGAACTACAAAGCGAGACCCTGTCTCAAAAAAAAAGATGTGGCTTTTTTATAAAATGAAGTATTACTCTGCCATACAGAATGACAAGTTTCATTCATTTATGTGCAAATGGACACACCTTGAGGACACACTAATAAGTGAAATAAATAGATCCCAGATATGTAAATACTGTATCTTTTCTCTAGTATGAGAACCTATACATGTAAATGAGTTTGTATGATAGTTCTAGAATGTATGCAAAATAGGAAATATTCAAAGGGAATGTGGTGGGGGAACGAAATGAGGGGAAAGAATAAATATGATTTGGAAAGAAAAAGATATAACATGTATATAAAGGATGGGATCTGTGGGTGGGTAGGGATGTGCATAAAAGTGAGAATTAACTTCTGTCATATACTGGTACAAATTCCCCAGTGTTGAGTGTGATTGTGAACTGTATATAAAATGTGCCAATTGGGGCCGGAGATTTAGCTCAGTGGTTCTGGCACCTGCCTCGCAAGCACAAGGTCCTGAGTTCGATCCTGGTAACCACATACTATGCTGGGAGTGGAGACTCACACCCACCAACAATCAAAACCACATACCACAGTGCTGGGCATGGTGGCTCACACCTGTCATCCCAGCACTCAGGAGGCAGAGGCAGGAGGATTGCTGAGTTCCAGGCTTGCCTGGGCTCCATAGTGAGCTCAGAGCCAGCCTGAACTACAAAGTGAGACCCTGTCTCAAAAAAAAAAAAATGTGCCAATAAAGAATTCAATTAAAAAAAGAATCTCTTTATGTTTCTGTGTATATATGTCTGTCTGGATGTCTATCTATCTATATCTATTTATGTATCACAAACCCATTATAAAATTCCATGCCTTCTGGCTCACTAAATGACTTGATTTCCAAAAAAAAGAGTAGATAGAAAATTTTTTTAAATGCTCACACAAGAAGCCTGCAGAACCTGAGACTGGTTTCCTTAAATCAGTGCATTCTTATAAACAGAAGATTTTCCTGAAGAAAGTAAGGCAACCTAGCAAATCACCCCAAGAAAAGCACTAGTTAAGAGATCTTCAATGTGAATATAGAAAGAAAAGCTGTCTTTGCTCTCTGCTACGGCATTAGCACACTGTCAAATGAATATGCTGATAGACAGAGACAGTTAAAACCAGGTCAAGAAGAGCAGCCTGCTTGGAGAGCTGTCATGATAAAATATTATATCAGTGAAGCATCAGACTGAAAGTTTCACAGAGCTGTGGTTATGTCCGGTTTTCTATTTGTCACAGGGACCTTTACATGACAAGATTGTCACATTCGACTATTTGAGCCACTCCATCAGTGTCACCTATGATTGGTGGCTAACAACATACGACAAGGCAGAGCCCACAAAAGGGAACCCACGGCTCAGCCACATCACTACCTCCAGAGTGAGGCCTCTCATGTTCTTGGCTAAAGCCTTTAATGATTTTAGCTGGGCCCGATTCCAGTACAGGAACAGCATTTTACTTTCTTCTCGGGCACGTAGTTTGTTTGAGATTTTCATTTTCATTCACTAGTTTGACTACTATGTCAATATTTTGGTTTATCAATAGATATTTCAAAAGCTTATTTAACAAATTGATAATTCCTACAATCTAAGACAGATAATAACCAGCAATCTAGGAACGAGGCCAAGTGGCTGAGGTGATGTATGCCTCAGGAGTAGGCTCCGCTCTGAGAAATGCGTCACTGGTCAGTACTATTAGCAAGGAGACAAATGAGGCATTTATTTAAACCTAGATGGTACAGCCTTCGACATATCTAAGCTATATGGCATACATGCTGCCACACAAAACCTTATAAACAGGTACATTTAGATTTAGAAAGGAGTGAATATGAATAATTATACATGTACATAAAATAATAGAGCCTACTCTTCCGTGATGAAGAAAGTAACATGAGATCAAGCGCTAGAGAGAATCAACACAACCAGGAGACGCGTGAGACTCACGGTGCACGACGCTGCGGCTGCTGGGACAGGCCTTCGGCTGAAGAGGCGTGCATTCTACAATCACCACGAAAATGATAACGAATGATAAAACAAACAAATAATATGGTCCTTCGCCAGTCTCAGGAGTTATGCATATAATTCTACAAGCTTCCGCTTTCTTTCTACGAGTGGCAGGGCGGTGGACCTGCCCAGCGCAGCCCGTCACAAACAGGCGGACCGCGCACCGCCCGGTCACGAGGCTGCGGCAGTGCCTCGGCTCTCCCGGGGCCGCACGGACTCGTCCTTCCGTACGTGACCCACTGCCAGCTGGAATGTTATTCAATACGCCACTTAAGAAAGAGGTGCCAAGATGCATCTGCAGATTATCCAACACGATTTTATTGATAAAAGTAAAAATGATGCATACTAATTAAACATGCAATGATAGAGAGAATTCGTTAAACACATTATACAACCTTCATGCGGCATAATACTCACTGATACTAATTGGTTAGGAAAAATAGCAGTTCATTTAATAGTTCTTCTCTTCGTATTTGCTGAGCACATATTGTGCACAAGAGCTTTTCTGCTCTAATAACGGGATGTAGCAAGAAACATGATAGAAAAATTGTTATTCTGATAAAATATTCATTCCAGAGATATTAATGAATTTGGAAAGTGTAGTTATTATGTATATAACTGAAAGTGGATTTAAAATTTATGGATAAAATAATCTCAAATGTGTAAACTAAACAAATCAAAAAAGCTATCTACTTACTAAGTGAACACTGCTGTTTGAATAGAAACATATTTATGGAGAAATTTAGCACTGTCTGAGAAAAGGCAATAGCTATGCTAATGGCTTTCAAAAATTATAGTACTGGGGCAAAAACAAGTTATATCAACATAGGAAAAAGAAGAATCCATTTTTAATAGAATTCTTTATTAATTTTTTGTTTTGTTTTTTGAGACAGGGTCTCACTTTGTAGTTCAGGCTGGCCCTGAGCTCACTATGTAGCCCAGGCAAGCCTTGAACTCAGCAATCCTCCTGCCTCTGCCTCCCGACTGCTAGGATGACAGGCTCAGCGTGTCAACAATACGCATAATAATGTATGTGGTTACCCGGGATCGAACCAGGGACGTTGTGCTTGCTAGGCAGGCACTGGAACCATTGAGCTAAATCTCCACCACCATAGCCCTTCTTTATGTGAACTCATTCACCCAGTAAAGCAACTTTACTGAATGGAGACTTTCTCTGTGTCTTTCCTCTTCTTATTAAAGTGAAGTTTTTCCTCAATTTTAAAGTTTCTAGGAAATGTGTTTTAATATTGTCCATAATGTGGGGTGTGTGTGTGTATGTGTGTGTGTGTGTAGTGGATAGGCTGCCTCCTAAAGTAGATCTGGAGGAGAACACACAAAATATTATAATTACTATGAAAGGTTGATAGGGAAAGGGATAATTAATAGTATTTCATTTTTAAGATCTCAAAATTATATTTATAAGCAGGAGCACACTTGGAATGCAGATTGGTGGAGATGAATACTCAATGATAAAACAAATTAAATAAGCTTAAATAATTCTTCTGACTAAACACAAATAATTCTCCAGAAACAATGAAGATAGAATAAAGAGCTGTAAAGCACTAAACTGGCTCTATATGGTACTGTTTTCCACATAACTAGTAAACACTGAATGTAGAATATAAGGTGAAAAATCTAGGGCTTGTCTACATACAGACCTAATGGTGTGGAACAAAAAAAGCTTTTGCTTGTCTTTTAAAATAGGAGAAATAGGCCAGAGGATTAGCTCAGTGGTTCCGGCGCCTGCCTCACAAGCACAAGGTCCTGAGTTCGATCCCCGGAAACCACATACAATGCTGGGTGTGGAGACTCACGCCCACCAGCCATCAATACCATATACCACAGTGCCAGGCGTGGTGGCTCACACCTGTCATCCCAGCACTCGGGAGGCAGAGGCAGGAGGATTGCTGAGTCCAAAGCTTGCCTGGGCTACATAGTGAGCTCAGAGCCAGACCGAACTACAAAGCGAGACCCTGTCTCAAAAAAAAAAAAAAATAGGAGAAATAAAATTGAATAATGATGATGCTTCAAAATCTACATGTCATCATACATGTCATTAAAGTTACTGAAAAATAGAAGATAATATCCTTAGATAAGATCTATATGAATTTGGGAGGACAATTTAAAAATACACAAACTGGATATATTAAGTAAAATTTATATAGAAATAGAAATGTATCATCTCCCAGTTTGGTATGCTAGAAATCCAACACCAAGGTATGTGCCTAATTCATTCCTTTTGAGGGTTGTGAGAGAGAAAAATGTCCCATGTCTTCTTTCACACTTCTAGTGATTTTCTGGAAGTTTTGACATTGCTCAGTTTTGCTATATTAACTGGATGTCTAGTTTCATCTTTACATGTATACTTCCCTTATGTGTTTTTCTGTAAATTCCTTTTTTCATAAAGACACTGGTCATGTTGGGTTAGAGATCACATTAATGAAAGATGACCTATTCTTTGTTAATTTTATCTGCAATTTCCTTATTTTTGGGGGGGGATTGGTTTTTTTATTATCAATCTTTTGATAATAAAATCAACTTTTATTATCAATCTTTTAAATAAGATCACATTCTGAGGTGCTTAGGTTGAGATTTCACCATATAAATGAGAAACAAAATTTATAACTTCTAAAAGAGAAAAGCCAATTTCTCAGCAGGAATAATAGAATGTAGAAAACAGTGGAATGATGACTTTTTTGTCAACGAAAATAAAATCACCAATCAGAATTATTCTCTAGTGAAGATTATAAGAAGGGGAAATGATGTTTTCTGACAAAGAAAAACTGAAAGATTTCATTACTGGTAAATCTCAACTAGAGGATGGGGAAATAGGTAGTGAAAATAACTAATATTTTTTTCAACATATTAAAGGAATCATTTTTAAAAGATTCCAGTTGGAAATTTACAATGTTTGAGAAAAATAAAATTCAAGAGAAAGTTCCATGTGAGTATGTATAAATGAATATCGACTGAACAATTGTAAAAGGCATCTTTAAAATAATACATGTTCATGATTTGTGGATCTTACTCATCCTGGGCAATTTGTACAGGGACATGATAAGCTTGCTTCTTTCTAAACATGCCTCACTCCATCCCTCGCCCTCTTTCTCCAGTTCTCCTTCCCCATTCATTCTTGCTGCTTCAATCTTAGTTCGTGTTAATGGCATGTAAGAAAAGCTCAATGAGTTTATTAAGACCTTATCACTGGCATAACTTCGTTTTATCTCTCCACTCCCTTCACTTCACCCTTGCCCTGGTTCCCTGGACCCCTTCCCATCAGCACACGATCTATCCTCTGGTCTCCATCTACCCTTCTTTTATTTGTCTCTACTTTGTACTTTGCTCTACTCAGATAAGAGATACCATACAGTGTTTATGTGTCTGATTTATTTTACTCACTGTTATATTTTTAGGTGTATCCATTTTCCTTAAATGGTCTTAAATGTGTTCTTTTTTATAGTTATATCCTATCCTATTATACATAGATATATAACCTATTATATCCTATTATATATAGATACCCTATCTTATTATATATAGATACTATAATTTCTTTAGCCAATCATCTCTTGATGGACATACTAAACTGTTTCTAGGATTTAGCTATTATTAATTGTTCTGCTGTAAACATGAATATGCATGTATTCCTGTAGTATGATGTCTTTAATGATTTGAGGAAGATATACAGAAGATAGTTAGATCATACAGAATTTCTAATTTTAGTACTTTGAGAAATCTCCAAACTGCTTTTCATAATGGCTGTACTAGTTTACATTCACGCCAACAATGTTGGAGGGTTCCTTTTCCACTACAGCTATGCCAGCACTTGTTATTAATAAAAATCATTTTGAAAGCTACAATGTATTGAGATTTTTCAATTCATTTTAATAAAGTGTAAAAAGTAGTAAATCAATTATAAGTGATTTTTCTCAGATTACAATAAGTTTATAGTATATGTTGAAATATTTAGAGTAGCTATTTAAGCACCAATAAAGAACAAAAAGAGGGAAAAATAAAAAGAGAAGAGAAAAATAAAAGAATAGCAAGAAATTTAAAAGTCTTTTAAATAGTTAAAAGATTGCAGATATAACAACTATATTAAATATAACTGGACTGGGACGGAGGGTTAGCTCAGTAGTTCCTGCCTCGCAAGCACAAAGTCCTGAGTTCGATACCCAGTAACCACATACAATGCTGGGCATGGAGACTCACACCCACCAGCAATCAATACCACATACCACAGTGCCAGGCGTGGTGGCTCACGCCTGTCATTCCAACACTCAGGGGGCAGAGACAGGAGGATTGCTGAGTTTGAGGCTTGCCTGGGCTCCATAGTGAGCTCATGGCCAGACTGAACTACAAAGGGAGACCCTGGCTCAAAAAAAAAAAAAAAAAAAAAAAAAAAAAAAAAAAAAAAAAAAAAAAAAAAAAAAAAAAAAAAAAAAAAAAAAAAAATATATATATATATATATATATATATATATATATATATATATGTGGCTGGACTAATTACTAATTACTCCAGGTAAAAGACTGAGACAGATTTTCAATGTAAAAACTAATTTGCAACAAATATTTGTTGATAAGGACTCAAAAACTTCAAAAATAAAGTGGAAAATAAATCAAGAAATTAGTCACAATAAAATTGGTGTGAATGACAAAGAACTTAAGAATAGCAACATATTTCTAACTTACTAAGATTCTCCCTTTTCTCTGAAGATAAAAGTAGAGAAACATAAATGTTGCCACCCATGGTGATCACCACAGAGCAGTGTTTGGAGGCTGAACCAAGAGCCTGAGGCATAGAGTCACCACACAGACTCTGGGGAGATTTCAAGAACACTTCCACTTTTATTGAGGGTTACACACTTATACAGAGAACAGAGAGAGGGTGTGGCTACAAATGCACATAGACAATGTGGTTACTTCTGACTGGCTGATCTAATATGGTCAGTTTTGATTGGTTGGATAGTATATTTTACCTAATATGGCTAGCTCTTGGAGGAGGGAAGGAGTCATGACCAAGGGGGAGCAGGAGTCACCCTGCCAGCTCTAGGTAAGTCTCTAGGCACAGGAAAGAGTGAGCTCAATCTCTATCTTCCTTATGGGCTCTCACAGCATACTAGGAGATGTATGTGTGGTGCACTTAACCCAGCCAGGTTTGAACTTCACCTTCAAATAAATATCTCCCCATGTGATAACCAAATGGGCCATGTGCTTTATATTAGTACAAACAGAGCAGATTTGAAAGTGTCCTTACTTAAAATCAAGATATTTCAAAGTATTAGTAAGTCAAGACACTAGAGTAAAATAAAACCAACATATGCCACATAACACTGCTTCTGAGCACATAAAGCTACAATTGATAGGCTTAACAGGAAGAAGAAGAAATACAGAATCACTTTAACACACACTTTTCAATATTTACTAGGGAAAAAAATAATATAATTATGAAGGATATAGACTGTCCAAACAAAAAATAATGAAATTTATTCTTTTATATTATATAGAATATCTTGAAAATAATAGCTATGAAACATATTTTTTGAATTGTGCAAGGAAAATTACCATAATTGACCATGAATTGTATCATAAAGCAAGGCTCAGTAAGTGAAATTAAACAGGTAATCTTTAAAATATAGATGATCAGAAAAATTCCTCTAACTTATGTGGTAGAGTCTAGACAAACTATGCTTAAAGTATTATTAGAACTTTAAAACTTTATGAACTGAAAGCATAGATATAACATTGTAGAAGGAATGCACAGATGTTATAACAAATATAACACTTTAAATCAAAACACTGTCTTAATAAATCTATAACATTAAATACTAGTATAGAAAAAAGGTTACAGATTAGTTATAAATCTTATGAATGGAGACACTGCAATGCTATGTGAAATAAACCTATTTGAGTAATACATAGAATCATACGCCATGGCCAGAGGAGTATAATTCCAGGAACAGAAGCTCAATTTATGACCAAAAAAAAAATCAAGGCACATAATCTACCAATTTAACAAAGTAAGGAAAAATAACATATTTTTAACCATTCAATTATAAACATCTGATAAAATTCAAGTAAGATACTAATCTAATCAGTGATTTAGTCCTAAAAGTTAATTTGATAAAAATATTTTTAAATCTATAGATACTAACATCAATCAGTTCATGATGAATTACTGAAACTACTGAAAATGGATTAGTACATATATTTTTCCATCACTTCTTTTTTTTTTTTTTTTTTTTTTTGCTTTTGAGACAGGGTCTCGCTTTGTAGTTCAGGCTGGCCCTGAGCTCACTATGGTGCCCAGGCAAGCCGCTGCGAACTCAGCAATCCTCCTGTCTCTGCCTCCCGAGTGCTGGGATGACAGGCGTGAGCCACCACGTCTGGCATTGTGGTATGCGGTGTTGATTGCTGGTGGGCGTGTCTCCACGCCCAGCATTGTATGTGGTTACCGGGGATTGAACTCAGGACCTTGCACTTCCAAGGCAGGCGCCAGAACCACTGAACTAACCCTCCAGCCCCTCCATCACTTCTTTGAAACCATTAACTAGAAGTCAAGGCAGAACAATGAGAAATAAGTACACAAAAGACATAAACACCGAAATGGAAAAAAGAAAAATAGTATTATCCTCAGTGACATTTGTACATTAAAGATATGGATATGAACTGATTAATTGGTAGTCTTAATATCTGTATTTGATAAGTACAATTTAAATGCATAGCCACTGGCTTTCATTAATATTAACAGCAAAATAAACAGAATTTTAAAACATCGCCCTTTACAAAACATCAAACAAGTCTATAAATAATACTAACCAAAAATTTTAAAACTTTTATCCTGAATTGTTTCAGAAATTTAAAAACACCACTGTAGAGCCTGAAATCTACACCTGCCAGTGTCCAGTGCCGCTAGGCTGGGACTGGGACTTCGCAGGCCTGCCCTGCGTGGCTCCAGCCCACCCACATCGCACTTAAGTGCTGACTTCGCATGAGACCACCCCACGAAACCCAGGCCCGGAGTCTGCACCTGAGCAGTAAGTGCCACAGTGCTGGGACCGGGACCCGGGTGGGGCCTGCGCTGAGGGCTCTGGGATATCTACACGGCCCTAATGCACTGACTTCTCACAGGAAAGGGAGATGCAGGCCCAGAATCTGCAACTACACAGTAAGCGCTGGGGTTATGCAGGGACTTAGCAGACGCCTAGGGGTCAGTGATATCACGGATATAACCCCAGAAGAAATCATTTCTTAAGGGTTCTAAATCCTAGCAAGAAAGATATTGCAACACGCAATTTAGAGATATTAATTAACCCAGAAATTAAACCAAAAATACAAATAATAGCAAAAAAAATCAAAATGAGAAAAAACACAAATATGATCCAAATCCAGGATTCCCAATCTCCAAAGGGAAAATTAGGAACCAAAGAAATGGGCCACCCTGAAGCAAAATCATCTGGACTCCCTGAACTGGAAACAAAAGAGAATCTGGAAAGAATGAAATTGCAATTAATTTCTCAGATAACACCACAGATGATGATCATGGTGAAAGACAAATAAAAAAATAGAGGCCCTCTGGAGCAGGATGGAATCCCAGCATAGAAAACGAATGGAATCCAATAGACAGATTCAAATAGAAATTCAAGAGATTAAAAACTCCACTGAAAGCTTTCATAGTAATGAATCTGAAGAAAGAATTTCATACATAATAGACAGGATTGCAGTTAGTAAATACGAAAGAAAAGATTTCTTAAAAATAGTAAGGGACCATGAAAAATCAATCCAACAGCTGCTAGATGATGCAAAGAAGAACAACTTAAGACTGATTGGAGTCAACGAAGAAGCAGGAGAAAGTGCAAATGACATTAAAAAAAAAAAAAAAACTTGTTCACAGATATAATGGAAGAAAACTTCCCAAGCAAGAGAAAAGAATTTGGCATACAGGTAATTGAGGTATACAGGACTCCAACTAATCATGATTAAAAAAAAATACACACCTAGGTATATAATACTCGCAATACTGGAATGTCAACAGAAGAACGAAATATTGAAAGCAGATAAAAGAAACAAATCACAAAGGAATGCTCATCAGAATTACAGTGGACTTTTCAACACAAACCCTGATATCAAGGAGAGCTTGGAGTAAAGTATTTCAAGCCCTAAAGGAAAACAATCTCCAACATAGATGGATGTATGCTACAAAACTATCCTTCAAAATCAATGGGGAAACAAGATATTTATTTCCATGACAAAGAGCACCTGAGAAACTTCTTGAACAGCAAGCATGTGTTACAAAAAATTCTAATAAGTGAAATAAATAGATCACAAATTCTGGATCTTCTCTTTGATATAAACACCTGTAGATGCAAATGAGCTCTAGAAAGTATGACTGTTTTTATAGAATGGGAAATTGCCATAGGAAATTTGGTGTGGGAATGTAATGAGGGAAGGAATAAACATGATTCAGAAAGAAAATAAAAGAGTATGTATAAAAGGGGTGTGGAGGTGTGGGTGGGTAGGGATATGGGTAAAAATGAGAATTAACTTGTGTCATATACTGGTACAAATTCCCTAATGTTATATGTGATTGTGAGATGTATATAAATTGTACCAATAAAGAATTCAATTTTAGGGCCGGAGGATTAGCTCAGTGGTTCCAGCGCCTACCTTGTGAGCGCAAGGTCCTGAGTTCAATCCCCAGTAACCACATACAATGCTGGGCGTGGAGACTCACACCCACCAGCAATCAATACCACATACCACAGTGCCGAGCATGGTGGCTCACGCCTGTCATCCCAGCACTCAGGAGGCAGAGGCAGGAGGATTGCTGAGTTCACGGCGGTTTGCCTGGGCACCATAGTGAACTCAGGGCCAGCCTGAACTACAAAGCAAGACCCTGTCTCAAAAAGGAAAAAAAAAAAAGAATTCAATTTTAAAATACTCTAAATAATATCCTAGAAAACAACAGTGAGCCTCACAACTCCATGAGGTCTAACAGAATAAAGCCACCAGGAAAGACAAGAAATTAAATGGTGGGGTGGGAGAATAATAATGAGCCAACTACAGAAAAATACCATGAAAAGTATAAGTCAACACATACCCCTTAACCATCAGTGTTAACAGTCTCAATTCACCAGTTAAAAGAAATAGACTAGCGGAATGAATCAGGAAGAAAGATCCAACAATATACAATATTAAAGAGACACATTTAGTTCAAAAGGAAACCCACAGACTTAAAGTAAAAGGATGGAAAATAATTCTCCATGCAGTAGGAAACCACAAAAAAGCAGGACTAGCTATCTTATTTGAGACAAAACTGATTTCAAACCAAAATTGATTAAGAGAGATAAAGAAAGTCACTATATTCTCATACAGGGAACAATCCAAGAGTAAAAGGTGACAGTCATAAAAAAGACACCGTAAATATTAGCACACACACAAATATATAAAACAAATACAAAGGAGATGAAAAGTCAAGTGAGCACAAATACAATAGCAGTGGGGACCTCTACACTCCACTGTCAGAAATGGACTGATCAGCTAGACCAAAAATCAATAATGAAATACTAGAAGTCAACCAGACTTGAAAATATGGTCTCAGTAGATATCTGCACAGTCTTCTAACTCACAAAATCAAAATACACATTTTTTCTCAGCTGCACGTGTCATGCTCCAAAACATACATGTTAGTTTGTAGAATTTGTGCTATTACTTGAAAGTTAACTGTGATATACTAAAGATACAACTATTAATTGTATAACAACAGCGTCAATACAACAAAGAATATATCTCATAGGTAACGAAGGATAGAAAATGAATTCATAAAAGGTTCAGTTGGTTAAAAAATAATTTAAAAGTCATATTCAAAGAGAATGCAAAGACTAAAGGATAAATGCAGGCTAAAGATGAAATAAACATAATCATATCAACAATTACACTAAATGAATATGATCTGACTATTTCAATTCAGTGGTAAAGACCGTCAGACTAACTAAAAGAGAAAGACTCAAGCATAAATTGCTTGCAAAATGCCCACTATTAACCACAAATAAGTTAAAAATAAAAGGTCAATAAAACATACAGCATGTCAATACTAACTACATGACACGTTAACACGCATCAGAAGAACACAGGCGATGGGCTGGGGATTTAGCTCAAGTGGCACCACGCCAAACTTGGATGCACAAGGACCTGAGTTCGAGACCCAGTACCACAAAAAAAAAAGAAGAAAGAAATTGAGCAGAACACAGGAGAGGCTGTAACAATCGTCATTCATGGCAGAAGCCACAAAAATGCTTCCTGTGACCTGGACAACTGCAGCAAAGGCCTGTGTGAGGTGGGGACATATTTAAGTCCATCAGTGGCATTTTCTTCTCCCTTTTATTTTTCCATCTTCATGACCAAAATAGCAGGGGGGAAAAAATCTTCTGACAGGCAGTGATTGTATTTGTATCTTTTGTTGTATCAAAATTTGGGTCATTTTTTATAGTATTCGCTGATGAGACAGGATGTTAGGGACAGAAGCTCAAAGGCCATTCTTTCCAAACAAGTCGAGTCTCGCTACCCCTACTTCAGTCTACGGCACCCAAAAGCAAGCTTTTAGCAGGTTAGCCCCTGCGTAAAAATGTGACATGAGCTCTTTTACAATTTTCCCTCCAGCAAACAAAGAGGCTATTGTCATAGCTTTTGTTGAAATTTAATTATTATCTTATTGATTGTCAGAATGGTGCAGTTAGCAGATCGAGGGATGCATAAAAGTATGTTTCATTTACAAAACAGCTTTCTGGAAAATGACCTTTTATTTTGTAACCTAACATCAGATTTTGAAATTATTAAAATGAAATTGCCTCTCTAGACATTTTATTGAAGGCATGTATTCTGCCATGGGTGTTTTTTCACTTAACCCTTATGTGGCCCGTGAGGCAGGCAGAGATATTCTGATTTTCTGTGAGTGGACAGACCATTGGCTAAGTTCACAGGGCTAGTCAGTACTGAGCTACAGCTGACACAAAATCCTCAGTACAGTACATCAATGTAAAGTAAAGTGTCATCGATGCTATACCACTGCTACCTCAGACATTGGCTGCTAATGACCTTCACCTGAACAATTGACCCATTAGTAAAAATTATATTAAAAACAATAACCTCACCTTGAAGGACTGTAAATGAGAAAAATGTTGCCTTGTTTAGTATTGATTTTAATGTCAGAACCAAGGTCTATATTTAACTATCAAATCGGCTATTTTATTTTTCCTGACAAGCTAAACTAATTGAGTTGCTCTGCTCTCATCCATTAAATTTAATCAAAACACTAGGGAAAACATTTTTCATTTCTGTAAAAAGTGATCCAGTGGTTCGCCATTTCAAGTACATCTGCTTCAGTGTGAGAGGGTGCCTACTGCCAAAATAATATAGTATAAATTACTTCAAATTATAATTACTTTTATCCTTAAAAGAATCATTTGAACCCAGAGTTTGTTTGTTTGTTTGTTTGTTTGTTTGTTTGTTTTGAGACAGGGTCTCACTTTGTAGCTCAGGCTGGCACTCAGCTCACTATGGAGCCCAGGCAAGCCTGGAACTCAGCAATCCTCCTGCCTCTGCTTCCCGAGTGCTGGGATGACAGGCGTGAGCCACCACGCCCAGCTGAACCCAGAGTTTTTAGTCTTACCAATTAATCAATCATAATGTTTGTAGAACATTTATCTTCACATCAATGATACAAACAATGGAATAAAGAAAATTATTCTAGTTCTCTAGGGCTTCCCATCGCATAAGCGTAAGGGTGCAAAGGAGAAACACTGTCTGAGCAACAGACAGTGAAAACAGACATAAAGTCATCACTTTAAGGGTGTGATTTATATATACCATTTCACCTAAAAACAATGTTCTTTATATGTTTACTTCCCCTTTTCTTACTCATTTCTATACTTGAATTCCAAGTAAATTTTACCAATGAATGATGACAGAGTGTCTTTACATATACATATCCATTATATTTATCATGTACACAAATCACATAAAAATCATATCTGTAGCATCTAAACCGTGCAGCACACCACAAGTGCTATGGAGTGTCTGAACGGGAGAGTATCACAGGCTAACCCACCCAGGGAGCTCTGGGAAGTGCAGGAAGTCGTGCTCGAGTGGACATCGCTCAGGAGGCCCAGGAAACGAGGGCACCCTACCCTTGGCGAGGATGATTTATGTTTTAAATCCCTGCAAAACTCCATAGTGAGGTCAAAATCTCCTCAACTTCTCCGCTCCAAATGGAGGGACTGCTCCTTAAGCGCGTCTTTTACTCAGTGAGGCCAAATATTAGTCTACTAGCGGAGAGCGAATTCATTTGAAAGGGGCCAAACTAGAAGCGGAGCCGTCACTCCGAGGTCTCCGGAGGTATCAGGGTGAAAAGGACGGCGGCTCGGGACAGGGAGCACAGGGCAGATGGAAGCTACGCATAGACTCGAGTCTGCTCTGCTCGTAAGAGTACAGCTAACTTTAACATAGATCTAAGAGGAAATCATAGATATAACTTACTAACTTATTTAGGAAATACAAGTTTCTTAGCTTTCAACAACAAGAATTGTCTTTTTCTCTCTGTTTTTATTATTTTGTTTGGTTTATAATTGAAGAAAAATCATATCCACTATATTTACCACAGGAACACAGTAGAGAAAAATAATATGTTCTCAATAGAGAAATGAAAAGAAATTAAGTCCCCAAACAAATGCATTTTAAAGACCATCTCAAGCAATAATATAAGGAAACCTTTTTTTAACTGAATAAAATGTTTATCTGGACAAAACTCACAGGTAAGTAATACCCTTAGAGGTAGTTTAGGAGAATCACCATTTAATTCAGAGAACAATGTAAAGACACTCACTGTCATCATTTACTAGTAAAATTTACTTGGAATTCAAGTATAGAAATAAGTTTTTAAAAGGGGAAATAAACATATAAAGAACATTGTTTTTAGATGAAATGGTATATATAAAAGTAAAGTGAATATATTAATTATTAAGAGGGTTCAAAAATCCTACTACATGCAATATCAAAAAGCAGTAATAATATAGTTATGTGCTAACCAGCATAAATTTTTTTAAATTTAAATATAATGGCCACACTAATAAGTGACATAAATAGATTACAGATGTGCAAATACCAGATCTGTTCTTTGATACGAGCACCTGTAAATGTAAATGAGTTCTAGAATGTATGATAGTTTATGTAAAATAGGCAATTTCCAAAGGGAATTGGTGTGGGAACATAATAAGGGGAAGGAATAAATATGATTTCAAAAGAAAATAAAACAGCATATATATAGGGGGTGGGTGGGTAGGGATGTGGGTAAAAATAAGAATTAACTTGTGTCATATACTGGTACAAATTCCCCAATGTTGTGCATGATTGTGAGCTGTCTATAAAATGTACCAATAAAGAATTTAATTATAAATAAATATAATGAGCTACTGTTGAGATCACAGTTCTTCCAAAATATCTATAAATTAATTATATTTCAAATAAAACTTTCAACAAGATTAGTTATTGAATTTGACACACTGACCCTAAAATATATAAAGTGATGAAGCCTCAATGGTAAGAATAACAAGGTATCATAACATAAAATAGTAAGATATTGAAAACTACAAGATTAAGATTAAAATCATGCAATGCATGGAAAACTAAAAAAGGGGATTTGTCCTTCCCCACTCAGAGACGCAATATAATCATTAAAACAGTGAGAGATTGAGACAGAAACAGAGAAGGGAGGCTGAGAAGGGCAGCAGATTAGATGATATATGATAGATACAGTATTATAAATTGAAAAAGAATAATTAATAAAGTGATGCTAAGATAGTCTGGGTTCCATATGGGAAAATAATGAAGTTAAACTTCTATATTATACTATGTACAAAAATAAAATATTCCAGATGGGTTAAAGACCAAAGTGTGAAAAGCAAAACTGTGAAGGTTTCTTAACAAAATATCAGAGAATATTTTTAGGATATCGAGATAGACGATTTTTTTTGAACAAGTTACAAAATCTCAGAATACTTCAGGAAATTATAAATTGAAAACACTGAACTTTCATACACA
>PVIC010007651.1:37363-50619 GCA_004025085.1 Thryonomys swinderianus | reverse complement strand
CTTTCCCTGCCTTTGGAATCAAGGTGATGGTTGCTTCAAGGAATGATTTGGGGAGTACTGCTTCCCTTTCAATTTCATTAAAGAGATTGAGAAGTACTGGTATTAACTCTTCTTTAAAAGTTTTGTAGAACTCAGCAGTGAAGCCATCAGGACCAGGGCTTTTCTTTGTTGGTAGGTTTTTTATTACATTTTCAATTTCTCAGATTGATATTGGGTTGTTTAACATTTTTATATCCTCTTCGTTCAGCTTTGGAAGTTTATATGTGTCTGTCTAGGAATCTATCCATTTCTTCTAGATTTTCCATCTTCTTGGAGTACAGATTTTCAAAGTACGTGTTTATAATCCTTTGGACTTCTGGGTCTGTGCTGATTTCCAGATTTTCATTCCTTATAGCATGGATTTGAGCCTTTTCCTTCCTTTGTTGAATTAGGTTGGATAAGAGTCTGTCGATCTTATTTATCCTTTCAAAGAACCAACTCTTTGATTCATTGATACTTTATATTGTTCTCTTTGTCTCCATTGCGTTAATTTCTGCTCTGTTCCTTATAATTTCCTCTCTAGTATGTGCTTTGGGTTTGTTTTGTTCCTCTTTTTCTAATTGTTTGAGGTTCATCATTAGATTGTTTATTTCAGTTTGCTCTATTTTCTCGAGTGTAGGCATTCACTGCTATGAATTTCCCTCGCAGAACTGCTTTCATTGTGTCCCATAAATTCCTATATGTTGTGCTGGGGTTGTCGTTTAGTTGTAGAAACTGTTTAATTTCTTTTGTGGCCCGTTGGTTAGTTAACAGAGTGTTTTTCAATTTCCATGTTTTTGTGAGGATCTTGGAATTTCTTCTGCTATTCAGTTCCAGTTTCAAGGCACTGTGGTCTGATAGTATGCAGGGGAAAACTTCGATTCCTTTGCATCTACTTAAACCTGTTCTATGGACTAGAATGTGATCTATTTTGGAGAATGATCCATGAGCAGCTGAGAAGAAGGTATATTCTCACTTTCTCTGTAGGCATCTAATAAGTTCATTTGCTGAAATGTTTGATTTAGCTCAAGTATTTCCTTACTTCTTTGTCCAGTTGATCTGTCAGTTTGTGACAGTGGAGTATTAAAGTCCCCTACTACTATTGTATTTGTGGTTAAGTGGCTTTTCGTTTCCAGTAATGTTTGTTTTATATAGTTGGGTGTGTTAGAGTTAGGTGCATAAATATTTATGATTGTTATTTCTTTCTCCTGGATAGTTCCCTGTATGAGAATATAGTGAGCTTCTTTATCTGTTTTAGTCATTTGGGGTTTGAAATCTATTTTATCTGCAAACAAGATAGCCACTCCTGCTTTTTTGCAGTTTCCTGTGGCTTGGAAAATTATTTTCCACCCTTTTATTTTCAGTCTATGGGTTTCCTTCTGAATTAGGTGTGTTTCCTGTATGCAGCAGATTGTAGGATCTTGCTTCTTGATCCAATCTGCTAGTCTGTGTCTTTTAATTGGCCCACTGAGTCCATTGACATTAATGGTTATGACTGATATGTACATATTCAGAGCTGCCATGTTTCCCTGTTCTTGGTTCTTTTCTTTTTTGCTTTTCCCCTTTTCTATTTAGTTTCTTGTTTGCCCCAATGAATTCACTCTCCTGGGTCTCTTGGGTATGGAATTTTCTGTGTTTTTTGCCAAGATGTTTTCTAGAATGTTTTGGAGTGCAGGTTTCATGCTTGTGAAGTTTTTCAGGTGTTCTTTATCATGGATATATCTTATTTCCCCGTCTATTCTGAAAGATAGTTTTGCAGGATATAAGAGTCTAGGTTGGAGGTTGTTTTCCTGCAGTGCTTAAAATACTTCCCTCATGCTCTCCTTGTGTTGAGTGCTTGTGTTGAAAAGTCTGCTGTGATCCTAATGGGCTTCCCTTTGTAGGTGATTTTCTTCCTTTCTCTCACTGCTTCCAGTATTTCATTCTTTTGTTGTGCATCTGGAACCTTGATAATTATATGTCTAGGTGTAGATTTTTTTTTATGTCATGGCATTTTGGAGTCTGAGAGGCCTCATTTATCTGTATGTCTATTTCTTTTCCTGTGAAGTTATCTGTTGTTACCTCTGACAATGGCTTTTTTATGTCTTTTACACTGTCTCCTGCTTCCTCGGTGATTCCAATCAGTCTTATATTATTTTTCTTTGAGTCATCTAGAAGCTGTTGGATTGACTTCTCATGGTCCCTTGCTCTTTTCCATAGATTATACCTTCCCTGCTCGCGGGCTGCTATGCTGTCTGTCCTCTAGGTCTTAGATTCAGTTCTGTGCTTCATTCATCCTGCTGCGTGAGCTTTTGCTCTCCTTCATAATTCCCTGGAGTTCTGCTTGAAGCTGTTTAAAAGGTTCCATTGTTTCTGCTATCTTGGACTCTATCATCTCGCTGATCTCTTCTTTAATGATGTCTTTCACTGAGGATAGTATCCCTGTTTTGATCTCAGAGATGAGTTCTGATTTCCATTTTACTAGATCTGCTTTAATTACCATCTCCAAGAGTCCTGGTGCTTGACTTTCAGTTTGTGCTGTTTCCCTTTTCTCTGACTTTCCTTGTGGTGATGATCGTTGTGTCTGGTTTTTTGTATATTTTCTCATTTCTACTCTTTTGTTGTTAGTAATGCTATTTGTTTGATTCTTTGCCTGATGACAGGGCAATGTTTGTGGCAGGTCTGTTTCTTTCTATGATCTGGGGCCCTTTGGATGTGGCTCCTTTCTGAGGTGTCCTCCTTTTATCTGTAATGACCCTTCAGATTTCTCACTTCTAACACATGTGAGGAATTTGAGCAGGGTAATCACATCATCCTTGTTACCATAATACGGTCAATGCCAATATCAACATTACACACAGTAAATAAAATGAAAACTTTTGTTAATTTCAATTCTGAAGACTTTGAGCTCTTGAGTTACCTCTATGTCCATATGGCAAAATTTAGAATTAATCTGCAATGTGTATACAACATGTAGATTGTAAATGTACCCCCAAATCCTTTGGAGGTAAGAGGTCACTGGGAGATCAGGGAGGTAGGAGACAGGAGGAGAGTGAAGTAGGGTTAGCAGATTTATGAAGGTCACCTAGACTCGAGTACCTCACATATGCCAGCGGGTAATAGAGGATTAAAAATGTATATAAAACAGTACCAACTGTATGCTGTAAGACCACTGGAGACTTTGCACTCCTGCTTATAATAGTACAGGAGAAGAAATAGGGCAGCCTAAGCATCTTTTACTTGTGGGTATTGCTTCTGACAGGAAGGTAGGAGAGGGTGTGGGGACAAGAGGCGAATAAAGGTATCTAGGCGTAGATGACGGAATAGAAGCTAGATTCCCCCCCTTTTTTTTTTATCTTGCCTGGTCTCTGGGTGCCACTCCGGTGTAGAGGGATGCAGGAAATGGCTTCGGCTCCTCTCCTGCCTGGGTCCTCACAATGCAGCTCTGGGGTGTGATGGGGGCCGGCCAGCAGTCCTCTGTCCTCCGCTGTGGGAATGGTGCCTGGGGGTACCTGTGTCTCCGGGATGGAGCAGGACTGGTCGTCAGGCCTCAGTCCTCTTCACTGGGAATGGAATGGCGCCTGGGAAACCTGAGTCTCCAGGGTGGAGTGGTCCAGTCGGCAGGCCTCAGTCATCTCTAATGTTTTGATACTGTGTTTTGATTATTAGTGAAGATTGTTGTGATTATCATTATATTTATGTGTGGATTATCATTTGGTGGGTGGTTTTATATTCTTTTTATTTGTGGTTTTCTTAATTTGACAAAGTCTTTAATATTTTTCACAATAAATATGTTCATAGTTACCATATGATGTTTTTGGCCATTAACTTTCACCTGTGTAACTCAGTTTCTCACTAGTAGTGCTTCTTTTAATTGGGCTTTAAAATGAACATTGAAATACTTGGTTTTCCTTGTTAGAGACTGTATTATTTTGATGAAAATGACAGTAAAATTTTAAAAAAATTAGTTGTATAGCCTAATAAACACAGAGTATTCAGTTTTGGAAGGAGAATTTTGTCCAGGAACAACAGGATTTGGAAAACTTGAATCCGGTTAGCCCTGCTTTACCACTGCTTATCTATATTGCCTTACCTTCACAGCTACCTTTTTCTATTTTTCCTAGCCAGTAATTTAAACTAACTCAGACTGATGACAGTTATAGCCTTATACTTTTGTTATTTATAGTTTTGTTTCTCAAATTACAAAATCTATTAAAACTTTATTTCAAAAATCCTTGAGGGCCAGAGATTTAGCTCAGTGGTTCCTTGGCCTACCTAGCAAGCGCAAGGTCCCTGGTTCGATCTGGGTAACCACATACAATGATATGATATTGGGCGTGGTGATTGATGCCCACCAGCAATCAGTACCACACACCACAATGCTGGGTGTGGTGGTTCACACCTGTAATCCCAGCACTCGGGAGGCAGAGGCAGGAGGATTGCTGAGTTTAGAGGTTTGCCTGGGCTACAGAATGAGCTCAGGGTCAGCCTGAACTACAAAGCGAGACCCTGTCTCAAAAGAAATAAATAAATAAAACCGGGCATGGTGGCTCACATCTGTAATCCCAGCACTCGGGAGGCAGAGACAGGAGGATTGTTGAGTTCGAGGCTTGCCTGGATTACATAGTGAGCTCAGGGCCAGCCTGAAGTACAAGGAGAGACACTATCTCAAAAATGACCCACTTAAACATAGTAGGGAGAAGAAAAAGTAGTTAATCAAAGAGGTCTATCTAGATAATTCTTAAGTTACACATTGAAATAGATAAAAACCAGAAATATTCTTCATTTGTTAGGAATCTTCTTAGATAAATAATAAATGGAAAAACCAGTAAGTACTCTCTTTTCCTTTTTGTCTTCTCTTAACCCTACAAAACCAAAAGCAGGTGCTTTATGAATTTGATACTAATGCACATATTACCCCAATTTCATTTCTGAAGGAGTAGAAATATCAAATATAATTGGAGGATGTTCAAAACCTTATTTTCTTGCTACTGCAACTGCTACAGTGAACTAATTTTTCTGAGGTGATTGGCCCCTAACCTGAATTTCTCGTCAGCTACTTCCATCAAATGAAGTTAAAGGATTTTCCATTGGGGTGAGGTTAATAGCATTTTCAGATTCTAATCTAGTCTGTGGAAAATTGTCTTTTAGAAAAATTAATCAATAATACTCATTTTTGCACTAACATGTCAGACAAGGCAAAATCTACCACAAGAGGCATTTCTGTCACCAACTGTACTATCAGTATATATTCCTACATAACAAAAATCAATAACTTTCCATGCTTGCAACATTGCCATTTCTTCATGACTTTAATCCAGTCACATATTAAACCCAGCCTAGAAGATTCACTGGGCAAGGATATTAAATTCTACTGAAGTAAATATTTTCAGAAAAAGTCTTAAATATATTTTTAGTCTGAATCCTGACATTTTATCCTTAAAGATACTGCAAGAATCCTCTCTGAACACAATTTATCTTTACTGCTATGAAATAAATAACCAATTAATGTATTTATTTCCAGAATGGTCCAGAGATACCAGATCTATTTGAGTAAGAAATGAGAAAAAATTGTTAAGTGAATTGAATTAAGTAATCATAGAAAAGCACAAAGTCTGATAGCGGAAACATAGTAAATGGTGGCAGTAATTAACTTTGTTAATTATTTTTGCTTCATTAGATCAAAAAATAATATAATTGTAGTTGGGTCTCTGGCTAGAACACTATTAAGCATTATTTTTAATCTCATGGTATAATGGCAGCAAATACAAACCAGTTCTTTTTTCTTTCTAATTAATTAATTAATTAGAATCTTTATTGGTACAGTATATATACACATCACAATCACGCTCAACAATTGAGCATTTGTGCCAGTATATAATAGGGCTAAATCTCATAAAGAGAACTAATGTGGTCAGAAAATAGACTAAGTGTTTAATGTATTTATTCTTGAAAGGAGCTTCATTTTACTGGCCCTTTCTAGTTCTATTCGAATGAGTCCTTACTAGGGGTCAGAAAGAATGCTTCAGGTATTACTGTATCCCAGAAGGAAACAAAATATGACCTTTACTTCCTGTGTTGACAGAACCACAATGAATGATATAAATGAATTATATAATAATGTGTTACTACACTCATACAATATGAGAGTTATTTAAGGGGATAAAATGATAATTATTGGCCAGATCAGGAAAGGCTACTTGGAGCAATATCTAAGTTGGGCTTTGAAAGATGTAGGGCATGGGTTTGTTGTATGTTTACTATTTTCTTTCAAAGAAACAAAGTCAAAAGTGATAAAAATTCCTATTTAATAAAGGATCATTGACCAATGATTTTAGGCAATAACAATATTTATTTTTGTCTTTGCATGGAAAATTAATAGTGAACTTTCACTCCTAAGATAACTTCATACTTTGTGTTGTTTTCTTCTAAGAGATTATATCACTGTCAAATTAAGCTATATTATATTGACAATTACATACAAAGCAGTATTTGATCATACATTTATATATTGTGAGAAAGACATATTATAGAACAATTTGATCAGTTTCTGCTTTGTGATTAAACTTGAAGTGGAGATATATTCTATGGGATGGAAAATTGAAGGAAAGAAATTCAGCCTGGACTACTTCAGACATAAAAGGCTTTTGGGAGCCCCACTCTTTGTTAGAGTTGTCTGATATTCTCAAGGTTTGAATTTGACAAAGGTCTTACGTGGTATATCTTTTCTTAGTGTCACATAGTAGCTCTTAGATAAAGTTTAGGCTAAAGCTATGAAGTCATTCAAGCCTCTCATTGTATTCTGGTCATAACTAGACCAGAGAGGTTGGGAGCTTGTCACAAGTCTGGAGCGAGAGAAGATTAGAGCTTTTTTATTGAAATGATTCCTGTGAGAGGTTGTTGGTATACGTTGTACTTGAAACTTGTGGCTTTTTAAGATAATTTAAAATGTTTTTATTTCTATTACACCTTCCAAGGCTAGTTGTGTGTTTTATGGCTCCAGTCAGATAATGGTATTTTAAGTACTTAAGTATACCAGACTTATTATATATAAGCACCTAAGGATCTGGATAAATTTGGTTGCAATGGATAAATAATTAAAATGAATCGAAAGCTTGAGAGAAACTGAAGATTTTCTTAATGTAGGAAACTTTAAGGGACAAATTTTGGCCCTGTTAGTAAATAATTTTGAAGTTCCATAAAAAGTAAGATTTAATTATGACCATGTATATTTTTCTTTATCAGGATTCTTTTGTAATGCATCTGGAAATTTTGTCTTAATTAGTTTTCTCATTGTTAAGACAAAATACCCAACACCCAAAGTTGAAGAAGGAAATGTTTATTTTGGCATACAGTTTGTATTTATAGAAGTTTCAGTCCATCATATGCTGGCTCCGAGGGAAAGTAGACTGGCAGACGGGCATCACAGAGGAGAAACATCCATGGTGCGACAGGGCAGGAAGCAGCGAGGGCCAAACTGCAGTGAGCTAGTAAAGCAGCAGAAGCAACAGCAGCAGCCTCTTTTCCCTTTATATACTGTCCATGATATAAGATGATTGACTGGTGCCACCCACACTCGGAGAGGGGCCTTAATTCCAGAAGCACATCCTTAATCCAAGAATCATACCCTTAGTCTCAGCATTATGCACCCTATTTCCAGCCTCCTACAAGGAAACCTACCTATGCCTAAATGAGGCTTTGGGATGCTATCTAGATACAAACTATAACACTAATTTTTAAGCACTCAGATTAGATTTTGCCTTCTTCTGGAAGTTTTCCCAATGCATCGTGGTGCTTTCTCATCTGCCCTTTATCTTTACAATTACTACATTGCACTGTATTTTAATGGCATGTTTATATATGTTCTTTCATACTGTGAGCCCCTGATACTGCGTGCCATGTTTGCCCCTCTTCCGACACATGGCATAATGCTTGCCTAGAGCAGATTTTAAAAAGATATTTGGTTTAATGAATATGTCAAATATTATAACCTTTAGGGACATAGTAGATCCAATGCTTCCATTTAGCACTTCAGTGTCCAGAGATATCCAGATGTTTTGTATTTGGTCTTTTAGAATTGCTTATGTATATATACCAATAAAAATTACAAATCATTTAAAAGTGATCTTAAAACTGCCTTAGTTAAGAGAACATGTTTAACTACTTGCTAAAACTCTATGGTTCATGTAAAACTACAAAGGATTCACAAAAATGAGGTAGTTCACATAGTGGCCATTTGTATGAGTTAGAGAAGGTTATAATCAGGTAAGAGGCCTGAAGGAGTACACTGCTATATTGGTAGTGTTTTTAAAGATAGTGTATATAAACATATTCTCATTGTATTATTCTGTCTACATTTTTGCACGTATTTTTTGCTTATGAACAGAAAGTACTATATTCTCCTGAGCAGAATCTTCCTCTTATATGATAACCTTTATTAATTATTTTAAACAAGGACTAAAGACAGCAGATCTGGGGAATTATAGCTAGCTTTTGAATTTTTTCCCATAAAAATTTAATTTGCAGTATAGACTTTAATACTGTATCTCTTTTTTTTTTTTTTTTTGAGACAGGGTCTTGCTTTGTGGTTCAGGCTGGCCCTGAGCTCACTATGTAGCCCAGGCAAGCCTGAAACTCAACAATCCTCCTGCCTCTGCCTCCCGAATGCTGGGATGACAGGCGTGAACTACCACCCCCGGCACTGTGGTGTGGGGTACTGATTGTTGGTGGGCGTGAGTCACTACCCCAGCTGTTGTATGTAGTTACCTGGGATTGAACCAGGTACTTTTCACTTGCTAGGTGGGTAATGGAACTTACTGAGCTAAACCTCCGACCCAATACTGTATCATTTTTAAGGAAATAACACTTTCCTTGAATGTGTCCCAAATGCTAAAAAAAAATTACCAGATAAGGGGACATTTTGATAACATTTTCATTAACTTTACATGTATTGACATTTTTTCTGGGGGCTTGATATTTCTAGTTTTCTTTGTGCCTCCATACTTAAAATGTAATTATGGAAATAGAAGAGCTGATTTAACACACAAATATTTGACCAATGGGATAGTAAAGGTAGCGAGAGAACGGAGAGTGTAAAACTGGTTTTGAAGGATGAGGAACACTTCAAGAAAAAAAAAAGCAAAATCTGAATTTTCTTTTGAAGAGTGACTAGAAGTTTGTGGAAATGTCATAGAGTATGGCACCAAAAGTGTTTCATACCGTGACAAAATTAATGCAATGGGTTGGAGATGTGAAAGGACAGAAGTTAACTAGGAACTGAGGAGGCATGAAATTGTGACATATGCTGGTACAGATCCCCAATATCAAGTGTGATCAGGATATGATATGTATATACAATGTGCCAGTAAAGATAAAAATTTAAAAAAAGGAAAAGACATACCTTGAGGACAAAACAATAAATGAAATAAATAGATCACAGATATCTAAACACCGTATCTTTTCTCTGGTATGAGAACCTGCAGATGTAAATGAGTTGTAAAATGTATGATAGATTTTGTAAAATAGGAAATATCCAAGGGAATGTGGAGGGGGAATGTAATGAGGGGAAAGAATAAAAATGATTCAGAAAGAGGGCTGGGGATTTGGCTCAAATGGTACCGTGCCAACCTTGGACGCACAGGGGCTGGAGTTCGATCCCCGGTACCAAAAGGAAAAAAAACTTAATTAACAAAAATGATTCGGAAAGAAAAAGAAATAGCATGCATATAAGGGGTGGAGGGTTGGGAGTGGGTAGGGATATGGGTAAAAATGAGAATTAACTTGTGTCATATATGGGTACAAATTCCCCAATGTCAAGTGTGATTGTGAGCTGTGTATAAAATGTGCCAATAAAGAATTCAATTTTAAAAAAGAAAAAGAAATGTAAGTTAGAGATATTATTCAGAAGAAAGTGGAAATCAGAACATGTAGAACCTTATGCTACCGAAGAATCTAGACTTTACGTCTTAATGATGTAAGAACTGAAGATTTTTGGGTTATGGGCTCAGTTTTCTGTGCGCATACATCAGATTTGTAGAATAAGGTCACGTGAGGAGGGAGGTATGCAGCCGCTAAATGTCTGGGGTCGCTGGGTGGGGATGTAGCTCGGTGATACAACATGTGTCAGTGCCCTGTGGTAAACCCCGTGCAGTGCAAAGAGGGCACACGAGGAAAATGAGGTTTAGGCTCAGGCAGGGAGGGGTGTTGGGAGGAGCTAAAGATACTTAGGCGAAAAAGGATGTGGATGTGAGAACAGACGATGGGTGGCGAGGGGCAGCGCAGAGAGAGCAGAAATGAGTTCATGGAGTCGGATGTCTTCACAACTCATGATTAGCATAGACAACTATTAATATTTTCCTACTGAAATTTGTTATACAAAAGATAGAAATAAATTTGAGTCATTTTAAAATATACCCTAAAAAGTGAAACACTTGAAAGACATTCAGATAAGTATTATTTCCAAAACAAACCTCTCACTAAGAGAATAAAACAATGCTGGCTGTTTCCTTCAAAATCAAAATATTAATTGATGTAGTTATCTATCAATCTAACGTATGTATGTATCTCCATCTATCTATCATCTATCTATCTATCTATCTATCTATCTATCTATCTATCTATCTATCTATCTATCATCTATCTGTATTGCTAATGTTCCAGGACACTTTTTTATCTACTTAGTGTATTAAAATTCAGATAGCAGAACATGTGATGTTTTAATTTTTTTGCAACTGTCTGATTTCCTGTTAATATAAGTCAGGTTTCTTATTGTTGGAACATAATACTCAACACCCACAACTTTATGGAGGGAAAGTTTAATTTGACTCACAATTTCAGGAGATTCACTCTATGATCAGTTGGGTCCAAGGCAGAAATATCAAGATAGAAGGTCATAACAAAGGTGTTTATTTTATGGTGATTGGTAGAAAAAGAAAACTGTTCCAAAGAGGATACCAGATATAGTAGCTAATTTTATACTCGTGTGACCACCCACGTGCATCCAGAAGTCTACTTTGTTAATCTGTTAGATATTTCTTACTCCAGTCAAGTTCTATGTTGAAATGGTTTATGTGTCATGTTGTTCACTTTTTAGTATACTATTTCTGGAGATACATGATATCCATTGTGGGTACTGTTAATTTTATTTACATGGTCAAGGACAGTTTAACTTCTTCCTTTCCTGTCTTTATTCCTTTTATATCTTTGTCCTGCCTGATTGCTATGGCTAATGTTTCCGGTACTATATTGAACAAGAGTGGTGACAGCGGGCATCCTTGCCTTGTTCCTGACCTTAGTGTAAAAGGTTTCATTTTTTGCCCATTGAATATGATGCTGGCTGTTGGTTTCTCATAAATAGCTTGTATTAAATTGACATAAAGTCCATCGATTCCGATTCTCTGTAGGGTTTTGATCATAAAAGGGGGCTGGATTTTGTCAAATGCTTTTTCTGCATCTATTGAGATAATCATATGGTTTTTGTCCTTGAGTCTGTTAATATAGTGTATTACATTGATTGATTTATGTATGTTGAACCAGCTT
Source organism: Thryonomys swinderianus (assembly GCA_004025085.1). NCBI lineage: Eukaryota > Metazoa > Chordata > Mammalia > Rodentia > Thryonomyidae > Thryonomys > Thryonomys swinderianus. Next base: position 39,084 of record PVIC010007651.1, on the reverse strand, counting down.
TGCATCCCTGGGATAAATCCGACTTGATCAGGGTGTATGATTTTCTTAATAACTCTCTGTATTCTGTTTGCCAGTATCTTATTGAGGATTTTTGCGTCAATGTTCATGAGAGAGATTGGCCTGTAGTTTTTTCTTTTTGGTGGGATCTTTCCCTGCCTTTGAATCAAGGTGATGGTTGCTTCAAGGAATGATTTGGGGAGTACTGCTTCCCTTTCGATTTCATTAAAAAGATTGAGAAGTACTGGTATTAACTCTTCTTTAAGTTTTGTAGAATTCAGCAGTGAAACCATTGGGACCAGGGCTTTTCTTTGTTGGTAGGTTTTTTATTACATTTTCAATTTCTCAGATTGATATTGGGTTGTTTAACGTTTTTATATCCTCTTTGTTCAGCCTTGGAAGCTCTTATGTGTCTAGGAATCTATCCATTTCTTCTAGATTTTCCATCTTCTTCGAGTATAGATTTTCAAAGTACGTGTTTATTATCCTTTGAACTTCTTTTGGGTCTGTGCTGATTTCCAGATTTTCATTCCTTAGAGCATAGATTTGAGCCTTTTCCTTCCTTTGTTTGATAAGGCTGGCTAAGAGTCTGTCGATCTTATTTATCCTTTCAAAGAAGCAACGCTTTGATTCATTGATTCTTTGTATTGTTCGCTTTGTCTCCATTGCATTGATTTCTGCTCTGATCCTTATAATATCTTCTCCAGTATATGCTTTCGGTTTGTTTTTTTCTAATTGTGTGAGGTTCATCATTAGATTGTTTATTTCAGTTTGCTTTATTTTCCAAGTGTAGGCATTCACTGCTATGAATTTCCCTCGTAGAACTGCTTTCATTGTGTCCCATAAATTCCTCTATGTTGTGCTGGGTTTTTTGTTTAGTTGTAGAAACTGTTTAATTTCTTCTTTAATTTCTTTTGTGGCCCATTGGTTGGTTAACAGAGTATTGTTCAATTTCCATGTGTTTGTGAGGATCTTGGAATTTCTTCTGCTATTCAGCTCCAGTTTCAAGGCACTGTGGTCTGATAGTATGCAGGGGAAAACTTCGATTCCTTTGCATTTACTTAAGCCTGTTCTATGGACTAGAATGTGATCTATTTTGGAGAATGATCCATGAGCAGCTGAGAAGAAGGTATATTCTCGCTTAGTAGGATGAAATACTCTGTAGGCATCTAAGTCCATTTTGCTCCAAAGTTTGATTTAGCTCAAGTATTTCCTTACTGATTCTTTGTCCAGTTAATCTGTCAGTTTGTGACAGTGGAGTATTAAAGTCCCCTACTACTATTGTATTCGTGGTTAACTGGCTTTTCATGTCCAGTAATGTTTGTTTTATATAGTTGTGTGTGTTAGAGTTTGGTGCATAAATATTTATGATTGTTATTTCTTTCTCTTGGATAGTTCCATGTATGAGAATATAGTGACCTTCTTTATGTGTTTTAATCATTTTGGGTTTGAAATCTATTTTATCTGCAAACAAGATAGCCACTCCTGCTTTTTTGCAGTTTCGGTGTGGAAGATTGTTTTCCACCCTTTTATTTTCAGTCTATGGGTTTCCTTCTGAATTAGGTGTGTTTCCTGTATGCAGCAGATTGTAGGATCTTGCTTCTTGATCCAATCTGCTAGTCTGTGTCTTTTAATTGGCCCATTGAGGCCATTGACATTAATGGTTATGACTGATATGGACCTATTCAGAGCTGCCATGTTTCCCTGTTCTTGGTTCTTTTCTT
>PVIC010007651.1:17776-37263 GCA_004025085.1 Thryonomys swinderianus | reverse complement strand
ATGGGTATGGAATTTTTCTGTGTTTTTTTCCAAGATGTTCTTTAGGATGTTTTGGAGTGCAGGTTTCATGCTTGTGAAGTTTTTCAGGTGTTCTTTATCATGGAAGTATCTTATTTCCCCGTCTATTCTGAAAGATAGTTTTGCAGGATACAACAGTCTAGGTTGGAGGTTGTTTTCCTGCAATGCTTGAAATACTTCTCTCCACGCTGTCCTTGCACTGAGTGTTTGTTCTGAAAAATCTGCTGTGATCCTAACAGGCGTCCCTTCATAGGTGATTTTCTTCCTTTCTCTCCCTGCTTCCAGTATTTCATTCTTTTGCTGTGCCTCTGGAACCTTGATAATTATGTGTCTAGGTGTAGATATTTTTATGTCACGGCCTTTTGGAGTCCTATAGGCCTCATTTATATGTATGTCCATTTCTTTTCCTGTGACGTTTTCTGTTGCTATCTCTGACAGTAGCTTTTTTATGTCTTTTACACTGTCTCCTGCTTCCTCAGTGACTCCAATCAGTCTTATATTATTTTTCTTTGAGTCATCTAGAAGCTGTTGAATGGATTTCTCATGGTCCCTTGCTCTTTTCCATAGGTTATACCTTTCCTGCTCGTTGGCTGCTATGCTGTCCTCTAGGTCTGAGATTCGGTTCTCTGCTTCATTCATCCTATTGCACAAGCTTTCATTCTCCTTCATCATTCCCTGGAGCTCTGCTTGAAGCTGTTTAAAAGGTTCCATTGCTTCTGCTATCTTGTATTCTATCATCTTGCTGATTTCTTCTTTAATGATGTCTTTCACTGTGAACAGTATCCCTGTTTTTTTTTTTTTGAGACAGGGTCTCGCTTTGTAGTTCTGGCTGGCTCTGAGCTCACTATGTAGCCTAGGCAAGCTTCGAACTCAGCAATCCTCCTGTCTCTGCCTCCCGAGTGCTAGAATTACAGGTGTGAGCCACCACGCCCGGCCAGTATTCCTGTTTTGATCTCAGAGATGAGTTCTGATTTCCATTTTACTAGATCTGCTTTAGTTACCATCTCCAAGAGTCCTGGTGTCTGAGTTTCAATTTGCCCTATTTCCCTTTTCTCTGACTTTCCCTGTGGTAGTGATCTTTGTGTCTGATTTTTTGTAAATTTTCTCATTTCTACTCTTTCGTTGTTACTAATGTCATTCTTTGCCTGATGACAGGGCAATATTTGTTGCAATCCTCCTTCTTCCTATTATCTGGGCCCTTTGTATGTGGCACCCTCCTGGGGAGTCCTCCTTCAATGTGTAATGACCCTTGAGAGTTCTCAGCTCTGACACATCATGGGAGGTATTTGAGCAAAACAATTTCATCATGTTTGTTGCCATAATACAATCAATGCCAGTATCAGTATTAAACACAGTAAATAAAATGAAAAGTTTTGTTAAATTCTATTCTGAAGACTTTAGACTTATGAGTTATGTGTATATCCATATGCCAAAATTTAGAATTAGTCAGCAATGTGTATACAACATGTAGATCATAAATGTACCCCCGAACCCCTCCGTGATAAGAGTTCACTGCGGAGGGCTGGAGATTTAGTTCAGGGGTTCCGGCGCCTGCCTTGCAAGTGCAAGGTTGTGAGTTTGATCCCGGTGACCACATACAATGCTGGAGACTCACACCCACCAACCATCAATAGCACATACCACAGGGCAGGGCGCTGCGGCTCATGCCTATAATCCCTGCACTCAGGAGCCAGAGACAGGAGGATTGCTGAGTTTGATGCTTACCTGGGCTACATAGTGAGCTCAGGGCCAGCTTGAACTATAAAGTGAGATCCTGTCTCAAAAAAATAAAATAAAATAAAAATAAAAAAGAGTTCACTGGAGAGTCACTGAGGTAGGGGGACAGAAGAAGAGTGAAATAGGGTTAGCAGATTTCTGAAGATCACCTATTCTCTGGAACCTCATATATGCCAATGGTAATAGAGGATAGAAGGGCATATATAAAACAGTACCAACTTTATGCTGTAAGACCGCTGGAGACTTTGCACACCTTCTTATCATAGCACAGGAGAAGAAATAGGGCATCCTAAGAGTCTTTTACTTCTGGTTATTGCTTCTGACAGGAAGATAGGAGAGGGTGTGGGTACAAGAGGTGAATAGTAGGATCTAGGAGTAGATGGCAAAATCGAAGCTAGATTCCTTTTTTTTTTTTTTTAATCTTGCCTGGTCTCTCAGTGCGGCTCCAGTGTGGAGGGACGCAGGAGATGGCTCCGGCCCCTCTAGGACCTGGGCCCTCACAGTGCAGCTCCGGGGTGGGGTTGGGGCTGGGCGGAGGCCCTCAGTCCTCTGTGGTGGCGATGGCGCCTGGGGTCCGTACCTGACTCCTCGCTGCACAGCTCCGGGTACAGTGGGCCGGTGGGCAGGCTTCAGTCCTCTGCCTCCGCCGGACACGGATGGCGCCCGGGGTGGCTGAGTCTGCGCCGCTCCGGGGTGCATGGGCTGGTGGGCGGCCCTCAGTCCTCTGCCGCCGCCGGGAATGGAATTGGAAATCATTTCTTATCGGTTCATAGTAGTCTTCCTCCATTCTGAATAGAGGAATTTTGAATAGACACGCATAGGAAGATTATTTTGAATAGACGAGCATATGAAAAATCTTTAAAATCTTGATATACATCGATCAAGTAACTTTTTCTTAAGAATTGCTCTCAATGAAAATTCTTAGAGATGGAAACAAAAGTTTATATACAAAATATTAAAAGGGAAATGTGGTGGAGGTGTGAGTAATATGGGGTAAAGAAAATATGTGATGGTAATAAAAAGGGGAAACAAAACTTATGTACTTAGGGGGTAAGGGGATGTGGGGTCGGTAGGGAAATGAGAAAAAATGAGAATTAAATTGTCATATACTGGTACAAATTCCCAATATCAAGTGTGATCATGTTATGATATGTATATACAATGTACCAATAAGGATAAATATTTAAAAAGGTTACAAAGATGTTCAGTAAAGTTTTACTTATGACAGTGAAAATTTAGAAAAAATCTATATAATGTCAGTGTACTAGATTGTTATAATGAAGGGTTATGAAGGATTACTTATCAGGCATTAAGAGGAATCACATCAAGTGAATCAAACAGATTTCAAAATATGTACTTGTGGGCTGGAGGGTTAGCTCAGTGGTTCTGGCGCCTGCCTCGCAAGCGCAAGGACCTGAGTTCGATCCCCAGTAACCACATATAATGCTGGGCATGGAGACTCACGCCCACCAACAATCAACACCGCATACCACAATGCCGGGCGTGGTGGCTCACGCCTGTCATCCCAGCACTCGGGAGGCAGAGACAGGAGGATTGCTGAGTTCGCGGAGGCTTGCCTGGGCCCCATAGTGAGCTCAGGGCCAGCCTGAACTACAACGCGAGACCCTATCTCAAAAAGCAAAAAAAAAAAAAAAAATGTACTTGTATCTACTCATGTAAAATACAGAAAAAAGATTGTAAAGAAATATAGTAAAGTGATAAAAATAGATTTCTGATGGTCTATCCTGCCTTTCATTTTTATACTATTTTTATGATTTGTAGATTGTCCTTATAAACAACTATTTATATTGTTTTAATAATTGAAATCAGCAATCTACTATTATAAGAAATCTTTCCCCATTAGTAATTGGAATATTTCTTCATTGTGGATCATTATATATCTTTGTTATATTTTATTTTTCTGTTTCCCTGGTTGCCAGAAACTAAGGTCTTTCAGAATAATTTATAAAGAAAACCTGTACAGTTACACTTGAGTTTTTTCTGTTTCTCTTCATTTTCAAATGTCTTCTTTTGTAAAACCTTACTTTGATGTCTTTGGTTGCAAGTAATCTCTAGCTCTTTTTTTTAAATGTTGGACTTAGTAACTTACTGACTTATTCAGACCCTGTATGGAACAAAGCAAATCAAGGAAAGGAAAAGAAAATGACTAGGGATGTAGCTCAGAGTAAAGGCCCTGAATTCAATCTCCAATACTGAAGAAAGCATTAGAGTGGAGCATAAATAAAGAGAGTATGAATATAATTGTAGTACCATTGTCCAAAATGTAGTAAGTAGATATTATAAATTTTTAATACCTTTATTTGGAATATTCAAATTGTCCTGTGGCAGATCATAGCAATCAAGTGCTAGATTTTACTGATTATCAGAGAATTTACCCATATCTCTGTTATCCTGATCAATTAAAGAAAGGAAGGAAAAAATGAAATCTATGACACTGGGTTAATACTGTGGAAAATGTATTCAAAAAACACATTAAAATTTTACCTTCAAAAATTCTGTAATACTTTTCTAATAGTTAATGTCCCTTATCTGGTCAGAATCCACTTGTTACCTCTTATTCCTAGTTGGTCAGCCCTGCTAATGCTGAACATGTGCTCACTGATCTACTCTACTCAGTGCTCCCTAGCATTTTAGAAGTGTCTAATCCAAACCATGTTTAATGTTTAATTGTCCAATCCAAGCTATGTTTAACCCATGCTAATTTAAGCCATGTTTAATCCATCCATGTCTAATCCATATTCTCATTTAAGCCAGTTCCTTGTGGTGATAGCCTCTGAGGACATGTAGAACAATTCTTTAATTTCCACATTTATTCTTTTATAAAAATGAAAACAGTTAAATTCTACTTCTCTTTTTCTGTCCTGTTCTTCAGAATAAGTTTAAATAAAAAAACAATAGATCTTTCCACTTAAGTGTAGAGACATAAGCATCAACCAAAAGTGATAGAAATTGTAGAATCATGGTCAACCACTGACTTTATTCTTCTTTATACTCACAGTTTTGTACACACAATAATGTCAGTTTTTATTAAAAATAATTAAAGGAAGGATATCCTCTAATTTTTTGAGTAATTATTTAAAATTTTTGCAACATGATTTCTCCCTACCAATGTAGCCAAACCTTTACACTTCAATTTGAGCTTAGCCCTCAGTGGAGAAGGAAAGAGGAAGGATTTACATAATTTAATTCACCTAACAACTCTTATTAAGCTTCTTTTGACTTTTCTGATTTTAGGCTAAAGCATCTACTCCTTTCCAGTTTTGTAAAACATTGTTCTTCATCCCCAATTAGTCAAATCTGTATCTTGCCTATGGATTGTTTCCAAATTGTTCACATACTTCTTCTGCTGTGTATCCAAAAGTAGACAAAGTAATACAATCATCAAATCATTGGAAAAATAGATGAAGTATCTTCTCACACATTTTATGCTCTCAGAGACATTCAGTTTGCTTCTGGATTTTCTTTTATGAAAATACTACTCTATTATAGATTTTTGTGTAAGTGTACCAATCAAACTCAGCTAGATTACTAGCCCAGAGAATAATCACTTAACATCAAAAAGGGAGAAATTATACTTGATTTGTTCATCATATTCACAATTCATGGTACTCAGAGCCACAGAAATATTTGTAGCTGTCCTATTGAATGGATGAAGCTTTTTTTTTTTTTTTTTTTTTTTTTTGAGACAGGGTCTCGCTTTGTAGTCCAGGCAGGCCCTGAGCTCACTATGGAGCCCAGGCAAGCCTGGAACTCAGCAATCCTCCTGCCTCTGCCTCCCGAGTGCTGGGATGACAGGTGTGAGCCACCACGCCTGGCTGGATGAAGTTTTTGTAGCTTTTCATTATCTACACACAGTTTTAAACCAGGTATTTTCCTACTGCTGTGACACAATATCTAACCCCTACAACTTAAAGGAAAGGGGTTAGTTAATTTAGTGCATGATTCCAGGAGTTTTAATGCATACTTGGTAGTTTCCAATGCAGGACATTCATGGAAAAACTGTGTGGCAGAACAAAGGTTCTTGGTTCATGGTTCAAAGAACAAAAGCGCAGGACAACACTGCCAGGGAGAATGAGGGAGGGAACACATACTGTTCCCATGACTCACCCAGACACACCAACAACATGCTTTATAATCTGCAAGGTATTTCTTAAACCAAAGTTGATATGTGTGGATTAATGATTACAAGTAGTATTTCATTTAATTTTCAAAGCTAATTATAAGGTAGTGAGGATAAATTTTGGAAACTGGAATTCAAGATATTCTTCCAAAGGTTGAACCCAGTTAAAATATAATAGAGTCACTTCTTTACCTAGATCACTGTCCTGTGCAGAAGCAGCACTGTGCCATGGAAGGTGGTGTCAACTTAGCTGATCAGCAGCTGGCTCACACTATAGGTATGAAGCATGCCAGGTTAGTACAATGGAATTTCAGACATGAGAAATATTATACTCAAGCATATTTGTTTCTTGGTATACCTGGTATCTTTGAGCCTCATTTTCTCATCTGAATGGTGAACATAGTTGTAATTACTATTAACCATTTTCATAGGATATCAGGGACACAGGGATATGGGGAGTGGGTGAGTTGGAAAGTGTTCTGTAAAAACTGAAGTTGTTGGATGGGATAGTAGGTCTAGAATTAGTCCACCATGTGGCACGTTCCCTTTCTTGACTGTAAAAGCTTGCTAGTCAGTAACTTCTTACAGAAATGTTCCCTGCAAGGAGGAGAGTGACTCATATTCCTCACAACAAATATGCTATGAATTACATTTCCAGTATCTTTAGGGTTTGGGCCTCCTGCTTTTCAGGATATCATTTCATCATCAAGACAAATATGAAAATTCTTCCTAGCCCCATTCCCACCATCCCTGTCTATTAAAATGAGAAGAAAACAAAAGACTTAAAATATTTTAGGTGAGGTACCTGAGTTATTATTGAATTTTAAATATGTGATAGATGGCTTCTAAGAATACTAGTAGATGGGATTATTTGTTTCTAAAAATATTTTAGTGTATAAATTATTATCTATCAGTTCCTATAGTTTAGGTCTTTTTCTGTATGAACAACTCAGAGTAGCTACAGCACTCTGGAAATTAATTCTGAGGTTCATTACCTAGTGACAAGAAGACTTGTGGAGCTTAGTGGAGACTGTAATTATTCTTGGCAAGGAAATCCAACCTATTGAGTTTGGGGGCATCTTTACAAGTGCTACTTGATATTGTAACATATGCTGATGGCTGCTACTGTGGTTTATGTACTTTAACTAAATTTTTTAAAGTTTGAGTTTGTACCTTCTGGTAACTTAATCCTTACACATGCAAAATTTAAGGAAAATCACAGAGAAGTAGGAAAAATGAAAAGTAAACAAATGAACTCCTCAGCAAATCCAAGTAATAAACCAGATTTTTTGAAGTCTTTTAAAAGCTAAAGAGTTACCTTTTACTATCATTGGATGTATTTAATAATTTATTTAATTTTAACATTAGAAATTTTTTTGCAATAAGTCTATATTCCCCATCGTCCTTTACTTACAAGCATTACTCTGTAATGAGTCACATCTCTGAACTGTATTCGACTGGAAAAGATCCTTTATTTCATCACATACAGTATAGTTTCCAGAATTCCAAAGGAAGAGAGAGTAAAATGTAGTAAGTATATTAAGAAGTATAGAGATAGCTTTCAATGAAATATAATACATTTGAAAGAAAAGTTTAAATAGAAGGTTTAAAATTTAAAGAAAATATTAACATTCTCAATAAAAAGTTCTATTCAAATTTTTAAATGTTCAGATATTTTGCATTAAATAAATATTGGCGTAAAGTCTGTGTTATCTCGAGAAGTTATTTAAGCAAATTAATGGTTGAAGTAATATTGTAAGAGAATGTTATTTAGAAGAATTTATAAAAGTCTTTGGAAGTATTTAATTAAAAAACAAAAAGAAAGTTGCTGTGCATGTGAAATTAGCATTATTTACTACAGTGTAGTAAGATAGTACTTCCGCAATACAATATAGAATATCTTCATATACAAAGATCAGATATACAACATTAAGGCAAATATTTTATGTATTTATATCAGCTATCATGTATGTATTTACTTACTCCACATGTATTCTAATGGAATGCATTAAGGTCTAAAAAGTTAAACTCTTGGTGATTCTACAAATAAAGGAATTAATGATTTATTAAGTATTGAAAATACTGTCTACCATGAAAATAAACAGCACAGACTCAGCTTAAATATGCAAACTCAAGCACTGTGGCTGGCCTTTGATGAGCAGAATATTTAATTGATGTTCAGTAAGACAAGGTATTATTCCACATTTGGCTCCCAGCACTTATAAAATCAGTCTGTAAAAGTGTGCTGTGACCCAAGACTTTTTTTTTATTGAATTGCCAGTTCTCATTTGAGAGGCCCTTCTGTTTGCCCTTTAATGCCCTGGGGTTTAAAGAAGGATAGAGAAAGCCTGGCTTAATCACCAGGCCTGCAGCATGGCCACAGTGCAGAAGAGCCGATTTTTCTCCGCTGCTCTAATGTTCACAGTTCCTTTTGAGATGCGCAGTTTCCCAGAGGTGTTTTCTTCAGGATTAGCTGGTTTGAGTCTTTTTGAGTCCTTATTGTCATTTTCCTCTAGGATCTCTTTAACTCTGTGGAAAATGCTTTTGCCCACCAGCTATTATGCTGTTCTTGATTACCTTCCTGTAATGCAAAAAAGAAAAAAAAAAAAAAAAAAAACTTCTTAAATTCTTTTTTTTTAAACCAAACTTGCCCATGACAATAGATTTTTTTCAATAATTCTTTACCAGGTAAATTTAGGGTCTCTCTTGAATTACTTGTGAATTACTTCTGAGGAATATGACTTCTCCTAATAATTACAAATACAGGTTAATCACGTTTCAGTGTTCACACATTTTGTTCATCCTTAGGTAAAATGTTTTTCACTTTTTAACCATTAATTCATGGTGGATTAGCCAACAACCAAGCCTCCTTCATCACCTATGCAGCGGTGGAGCTCTGTGTTCTAACTTCACGAGGTTTCTAGTTTTAAATTGTGTTCCAAACCTTTAACAAATTTTCAGTTTGAAGAAACAAAGTTTTACAATGTGTGGTGCAGAAAATACTTGGGTGGTTAAATATCCTTACTTTGTTAAAAGAAAAGCCTGGGCTGGAAATATAGCTCAGTGGCAAAGTGCTTGCCTAGTGAGAGCAAGGCTATCATTTGGAATGTCAGAACTTCAAAAGCAAACAAACAACAAACACAGAAACCGAAGTCTTTATTAAATTAAACTTGACAGAGTTTATTAGAAGAAAGAACAGTTCCTGTAATGGGTAGTGCCTCGGACAACAAGCGGTTCGGAGAGCTTCCCACAGCAGTGTGAGCAGTGTCAGCCTGTGCCCACGCATGGAAACAAGGTGGGAAAGTCTCCAGGACATTTGTGTATGGAGCATGGATGTTAAAGGGTTTGCCTTATTTGGACGTGATGTGTTGACACCTTTTTCTTCCTTAACCAGGGTTTGAGCAGTTTGCTGTCTGTGGCTGGCTAACATTTGGCTATTTGTAATTGGGTGAAATAAGGCTTTTGAAAAATAAATAATCAGGTTTTGGACCATGGATATTCTTGGGTTGAAATTTGTTAACAGGAGGCTCAAAGTAGGAGGCTCAGGTTCATGGCTTCCTTTTCAGTTGAGCAAGTTATACGGGTTAAGCCGGCTTTTCTTTCTTTTTCTTTTTTGTGTTTGTTTTTTTGAGACAGGATCTCACTTTGTAGTTCAGGCTGGCCCTGAGCTCAACATGTAGCCCAGAGAAGCTTTGAACTCAGCAGTCCTCCTGCCTCTGCCTCCCAAGTGCTGGGATGACAAGCTTGAGCCACTAAACCCCGCATCTGTGGCATGAGGTACTGATTGCCAGTGGGTGTGGTCGCCATGCCTAGTATTGTTGCATGTGGTTACCAGGAATTGAACCAGGGACCTTGCACTGGAACCACTCAGCCAAATCTCTGGCCCCTGCTTTTCTTAATTTTGTGTTTTATAGGAGACCAGGAATGTCTAGAAGTTAAGAAACATGACCTTTGTGTAATTAAGAAATATATATTTCACTTTATATTTTGTCTTTGGATACATGATAAATAATATCCTATGATGATAATCTTTGAGGTGCACATTAACATGCTTAAAAAGGCATTTGAATCTCCAAGTGGCAGTTTGCAGGACTGACTCTGTGACAATCTTTTAGATATTCATCATTTAACACCTATTAATTTAGCACATATATATATATATATATATATAATATCAGCATGGCTTACACTGTTATTGAGTCCTTTTGTGAAAATATATAATTCAAGTTTGACTTGAATTTTAAATGAAAGTGCTTTATAATCAACTTTTTTTTCCAAATCTTAAACTTTCTAGTGAAGTTATTAGTAAAAATTATTTTCTCCTTTGGATTGAGTACTCAGTACCTTTTGAAAGGTGACTTTCTTGGAACATTTTAAAAGATTTTATGAAAGGCATTATGTGATATTTAATGTGTATATAGTTTCTATTAAAATTGATTTTATTAGTGCATTTTATATACACACCATGATCACAATCAACATGAGAGTCTGTATCAGTCCATGACATGACCTGACTGTCGTATTCCCATCCCCTGCCCGTCCTGCAACCTCTGCCCCTGTATACATAAGCTTTGTTCCTTTTCTTAACCATCATTTTTCCCTTTCTTTACTTCCCCCATTCCCCATTCTGCTTTGAATATTTTCTATTTCACGGTAACTATCATACATTTTAGAACTCATTTACACCTTCAGTTTCTTGTACCAGAGAAAAGATAGGGTATTTACACATCTGAGCCCTATTTATTTCACTTATGAATATGCCCTCAAGGTACATCTATTTGAGCGTAAATGACTCAACTTTATTTTTCTTTATGACAGAGTAACACTCGATTTTATTAAAAAAACATTTTCTTATCCAGTTTCCACTTTGTATATTTACTTGTAAAAACTTTAAAGTGTACTCACACTTAGTGACTGTCTTAGCTACTGTTTTTTCTCTGTGATGAACTATCTGATACCCATAAGTTAAAGAAAGAGAGGTTTATTTGGGTCGCGGTTTGTAGAAGTTTTGCATTCCATAGTCAGTTGGTTCTGAAAGCCGGTACATGTCAGAGGAGAAATGGTCCATGGCATAGGAGGCAGAAGCATTAAGACTTTCTTCTTCTTTCTCTTTGTATGCCATCCAGGCTATAAGCCTATTGGTTGGTGCCACCTGTATGCAGGATGGGTCTTCCCTCCTCAGCAAATTCAATTTCCTCAGTAGAACTATTCTAAACCAATCATACACCCATGATCCAATGTCATACAACCATGACCCAGCCAGTCCCAGAGTCCCACCTAAGAGTTGTGAGGCTTTGGAGGAACATCTAAAAATAAGTCATAACAGTGACTAAAAAGGATGGATTTCAAGTGGGATGTGGCTCATGAATACTCCTCCTTTTATTGGAGTTTTAGGCATCATATGCTTTTCTAAAGCAAAAGAACTAGTATAAATATAAATTATGTCCAATTTAAATTTAGTAATTCATTACAGTTCAATACATTCTCAAATATAAAAAGGTAATTCATTTAAATGATGGATGCTTTCTCTGCATATGTTTAAAGTTAAAAGAGATATGCTTACATTTCACCTATAAAAATGCTCTTTTGATATGTCTCATACACTTGTTTGCATCTCACATCATTTAATGTCTGAATAAAATATACTGATACCATTGAATGTTGGAATTTGAGTTACTAATAAAGTTACCCTGTTGATAGTTTATAAACACCATTTGCATTTTGCTTAAAGGTACATGACATGTTCGTTTTTCTTCCTAAAACCTAATTTGTAGAAAAGCATGGCAACTTAATTTCAGCAGTGATCATTTAGGCTATAGCTTTTGAATATAAATCAGAAAATAACATGGTTAGTCTTCTGAAGTTATAGAATCACCATTTATCTGTGAATTAGGTGGTTTGGGAAATTTTGTCCCCTCCATAGATTAACCTAACATTTTCTGTTCATCATCTTTATTATATATTTGTGTGCTATTTATTGAAGAAACAGCATTCCTGAGGCCAAATAAATTAAAGCACATGTATTAGGCTTCTCCAGAGAAACAGAACTAGAAGCAGAAAATATTTGTCTGCAACCAGATCTTTAATAAGAACAGCTCACGTGATTATGGAGTTAAAAAAACCCTCATGTTTTGTCATTTGCAAGCTAGAAATCACTAAACCTGGTGGCTTGGTGTGGTCTGAGTCTGAAGCCACGAGAAACAGTGGAGTCGATGAAGGAAGTCCTAGTCCAAGTCTAAAAGCCAAGAAACAGGAGTGCTGTTATCGGGTGGCACATGAAGATGGATAGCTCAGCTCAGACAGAAAGAAGAAATTTACCTTCTTTCCCCTTTTTGTTCTTTGTGGGCTCTCAGCACACTGAATGGTTCTTGCCTTCCTTCCTTAGCCAATTCAAATACTAATCTCACACGCACACCCAGAAGAAGTGCTTACCAGCTATGTTAGCATCTCTCAGCCTACTTAGTTTGACATGTACTTTTACCACCATAAGTCCAACTCTTGTCAACTTGGTACCCAAAAGCATTTCCTTAAATCTTAAATCTTCAAATAAGAGATGCTGATAATAACAAGGTCATGATTCTACCTAAAATGATGTAGAGATATTTTGTGTATAGCCACAAACCCACTACTCCTTTGCTCAGAAGAGAACATAGTCTTTGATGCTTCTACTTGCCTTGATATCCCATAAAGAACTGTTATAAAATCAACAATATTTTAAAACTAATATAAAATTGATATATCTTGTGTTATGTAAGAAAAAACAAAGACATTTGCTTAGTACGTGTGGGTGTGTGTACAAACATATTCAGAAGAAAATTCAGAACAGATACTGAATAGAGAAACATATTTTGTTTCTGTGTCTTGTCAAATGTTTATATTTAGTGTTTATAATGACCTTGTCCTGCTGATTTTGAATATTCTTTTAAAAATTTTGAATATTGGTATGTTATATATCACATCATGATCACACACAGTATTGAGAATTTGTACCATATATGACACAATTTAATTCTCATTTTCCCATTTCCCCACCCACCCTACAACCCCCACCCTTATATATAAGCTTTGTTTCCCTATTTTATTACATCATATTTTTTCTTCCCCTTGTTACTTATATCTACACCCCATTTCCCCAATATTTTCTATTTCACAATATCTACCACTATTGGTGGGAATGTAGACTGTTACAACCACTGTGGAGATCAGTGTGCAGATTCTTCAAAAAACTTGGATTAGAGATCCCACTTGACTCTGCTATTCCCCTGCTAGGTATGTACTTGAAAGAATTAAAAGATTTATATCACAGCAACATGTGCACCCATGTTCATAGCAGCTCAGTTTGTGATAGCTAAATCTTGGAAACAACCCAAATGCCCATCAACTGGATAAAGAAGATGTGGGTTTTTTTTAATAGAATGGAGTATTACTCTGCCATAGAGAATAAGTTTGAGTCACTATATTCAAATGCATGTTCCTGAAGGACATACTCATAAATGAAACAAATAGGTCACAGATCTGTAAATATTGTATCTTTTCTCTGGTATGAGAAAGTGAAGATGTAAATGACCTCTAGATTTTTTTTTTTGAGACAGGGTCTCACTTTGTAGTTCAGCCTTGTCCTGAGCTCACTATGTAGCCCAGAGAAGCCTTGAACTCAGCAATCCTCCTGCCTCTGCCTCCCGAGTGCTGGGATGACAGGCGTGAGCAATCATGCCGGGCGACCTCCAAATTTTGAATAGTCTTTGACTTGAGAAAGTACTTGAGCTCTTCATTCTTCTTTTCCTGATGTGCCAACCCAACCTTCACTTCTGAAGGTCTGAGCCATTATTAGTCCTGCCTTGTTTGGGCTTTTGTTTTCCACCTTAGTTATAAGGTATATGGAATATTCCATAAGGAACTTTCTGTCTTCTAGGCATTTTCGCCTTTACCCCCACTGTGTAGTAGTAGTCAGAATCATTCACGTCAACCAATATCATTAATTCCTTTCTTTACCCATAGACTAGAGGCATAGCCCCAGAGAGGCCAGTTGGGAGTTTTAACCTCCAGTTCAGTAGAATGATTTTTGTCTTTCCTGGGAGTGACATTTCTGACTCTAAAACAAAGACTACTGGGCCAGTAGAGGGTAAAATTTTTGGAACAGGAAGTAAAAAGCGTGCTAGTAGGTCACCGTTGATGCAGGGGCAATAGAGAGGGGTGCCATTGCCACTTTCACTGTTTATTCCTGCACCTATAAATCTTGGCTGTTGGAGAAATAGCAGTGATCTAGCCCATAACAGCCTCTGGAGAATATTGCTCTGACCCTTCAAGGCATTGCCACCTTCTTTGTTGGTGTTATAACTGAGTCTTCAAAGGACAGTTCATTATAGTGCCAGGCTACCTGCTTCAGGAGTGTGGGGAATGTGGTAAGGCCATTGCATTACAAAAACATGGATCTGCCTTTGTCCTCCTGTTGTGAGTGAGTTCCTCGATCAGAAGCCACAGTGTGTGGAATATTATTGTAGTGGATAAAGCATTCTGTAAGTTTTGAATGGTCATCATGGCAGAAACATTTTGTACAAAGAGGACAAATCCATCCCTAAAGTGTCTGTTCCAGTAAGTAAAAAATGCTGCCCTTTTTGCAATGGAAGCTGTTGCATATAATCATGTAGCTGCCAGGTCACTGCATGAGGATTCCAAGGAATGATGCCACCGGGGAGCAGCCAGTGTTGGTCTCTACTGATCGCAGATCAGATGCTCAGCAGTGCCCATCGCCAGGTCCGCAGTGTACTCCTGTCAAGTGGAGGGCTGTCTCACCACTGCCCGGAGACAGCCCGGAAGGGGATCGCCGGGGTCCATCTCTGTCCTTTGGGTGGCGCCTGCGCGTCATGTGGAATTTCTGTAGATCAGGCCCAAGTGCTTTCTTCCTCTGCCAGCCAACTTTAGGGAGCTATCCAGGACACCGTAGTTGTGGCTGGGATAGAGAGAATGCGGCGGGACTGAGAACTGTGGACATTTATCAGATCAATTGCTATATGACAGATACCACAAGATGTGTGCCTATAATATTATACCTTAATTTAATATTAATAATGATAACAAAGGTATCTTCATTGAGTGGCTACTGTACATTAGATATTTTCCAGACACTTTATACACATGATATGGTTAATTCCTTATAACAACCTTATGAAATAGATACTATTATCTGATTTATGGACATGAAAAGCGAGATTCAGAGTTATTAACGTGCCTGAGGTCATACCGCTGGCAAACAGCAAAACTGGGATTCAGACCCTGAGTGTCTGCTTGCCCGCTTGCTACAGTGTGGTGTTTTATCTTTCTATATTGGGTGTATATTTACAGTAAAGCTTAGTTAATAAAAAGCCAAAATGATTCTCCAAATAACTGTAATTATGCCAACCTACCTAACTTAAAAACATATGCAAGGTTTGTGCGAATTGGGATTTAGGGAACTAGAAGTACTTTCCTGGGTATTTCCTTAGGTTGAACATGGAGCCTGTCGGTATCATGAACGTGGTTCAGATTTAGACTTAGAACATATTTGGATATAGTTACTCCCTGAAACTTTGTCTTTAGGAAGCCATTTGACTTTCTCAGCCCTCTAGTTTCCTTATCTTGAAGATGAGAATGAGACCTCTTGTGTATCTGATAGATTTCTATTGAAGACCAAGTAAAAGCCTTTGTGAAAGACCCTACGCCATCTTCCTCAGCTCTGCCAGGAATGCAGATTATATTGGCAGGATTCTAACTTGCAGGGCAGGCAGGGGTGCAGATACCTAAAGTTCCAGAGCAGGGTTGGTACTTGCTTTTGAGATTGGCTAGTATTGGTTCTTCCCTGTAG
Source organism: Thryonomys swinderianus (assembly GCA_004025085.1). Lineage (NCBI taxonomy): Eukaryota > Metazoa > Chordata > Mammalia > Rodentia > Thryonomyidae > Thryonomys > Thryonomys swinderianus. The sequence continues at coordinate 21,526 of PVIC010007651.1, read as the reverse complement.
ACTTTCATGATACTCTGTGATTAACCAGCACTTTTCTCCCTTTGGTCCTATACGTTCCAAGCTTTCTGGTCAGTATCACTATTTTGAAACCAATCAATATTTTAAATCCGAAATCAAATCTGTCCCCTAAAATGATTCTTTGTGTCCCATATTTCAGTTGTTCATAACAAAATGCAGTTGTAGATATCATAAACCTCTGTGACTCTTCCCATTCCGTTACCCTTACTAAATCTTGCTGATGTTACATCACAGATATTTCTTGAACCGTCTCTTATTGACAATGCCATTTCTCTGTGCTTGTTTGAGTCTTTCTTCCTTTGACTTGGAGTATAGATTACAACCATCTCTTGACAGTTCCCGAGCCCTGGTGGGGGTTGTGGGGTGGGTAGGGGCAGAGGAAAAATGAGAACTAAGTTATGCCATATACTGATACAAATTCTTAATGTGGAGTGTAAGTGTGATGTGTATATATAATCTACTGTTAAATTGAATTTAAAAAAGAAGAAAAGCAGATGCCATATGATCTGGGTGAATAGATCTAAAATAGAAGTACAATTGTATCAATTCTCTGCAACCCTCAGCTAGATACACCTGATCTATTGGGTAAGTTCTTTAACACGGAACTGAAGGAGCTTCTTACCTGCCTTTGCTGACATCTTTAGCCTTACCTCTTCATAACACTTTTCTTATTTGTGAAAGTTGTTATTAGTGTATGATTTTGATGCCTAATAGTTAAATTCATGCTGGTAATGGATATATGTATATCTCTCCCTCTCCTTCCTTCCTTCTTTTTTCTTTCCTTCCTTTGTTCCCTTCTTTCCTTCTATATTAAATATATAGTTATATATCATATAGAATTATAATACATAATTCTATATGATATATAATATAATTATATATCATAGAATTATATGATTTATATAATTATAATTGATATGCTATATAGTATATAATTATAATGATGGATATCTGTATCACTCCCACTCCTTTCCTTCTTTCTTTCCTTCCTTTCTTTGTTCCCTTCTGGGTCTTTTCCTTATTATATGTTATATATACTATATATAATTTTATATACCCTATGTATAGATATATAGATGTGCATATATGGCATTGTCCATCTCTTTCCTGCTCTTTCTACCCTCCTGGTTGCTGTCCCTTTCACCGAAAGTATACCTCCTCCCGGCCTCCTATTTCTTTTTTATTTTACTTGTCAATTTATATTTGGGGTTTTTCATTGAAGGGACCCTTGCTGCCCGACGGCCTGAAGTGGCTGCTGTCCCCGCACAGCACCGTCTGTCGCTCTTGTTCTCCTGCAGGTGCGCGTTTCTCCAGGCTGCGTTCAGTGCTTCAAACCGGAACGGCCTGGGCCTTTGAAGAAGTAGGATCACAGAATCTGTGCCCATTGGAGAAGCCAGTAAGGACACAGAAGTAAGACAATACCGAACCAGCTGCCAGTAATGCCTGTGCACAGTGTGCTCGATGGTGTGCAGGGCCCGCCGTGCTTCCCCGGCAGCCCTGCCGCTCCTCCAAGGCCAGGCGCTGCCGGCCCCCAGGCAGCACAGCACGGGTGGAAGGGCTGTGCGCCTCGTCCACGCTCACACAGGCAGGGACCGACAGAGACAGCACGGAACCCCGCGTCCATCTACTGATGAAAGTCCTCGCTAGTAACAGCCTCTGTGCACACGTTACTGTTGCACCGTCTCTGGTTTCCAAAAGAGATACGGAAGTGGAAAGAATGGAAGAGCTAGGGGTGTATAGGGGGATATAGATTTCTATGTAGATAATATATCAATGATCTTCCCTTTCTCATCCTTATTCACTTAACAGAGATTTAAAGGCTTTTTACTAATTTTAGGTTCTTTGATACGAAACGATGTAAACAAGTGTCCTTCTTCTGAGAATACGGATTCTCTGGCTTTCCTGTTAGCAAAGTTTGGACCTCTCTAAAAGCACTAGGGGATACTTAGGAAGGCCTGGGAATGTTTCAGTGCTACATTTTTACATTCTCATTTGAATCTTACCTCTTAATGCCAATGCAGATGGTAAAAACATATATTAAGCTATTACTTTGGCTCACTTATTGTGCTATGCCTTTTTATCTCAGTTGTTAGATGGAAAAACTGAGGCAGAGAGAAATTAAATAGTTTGCCAAAGATCAGACAGATAAAGCTCAACAGATTGGGAATATGTATGTGAACTACCATCATATACGGATAGAAATACCCCAACAGAATACATACGCAGTGCTTTAGGAACGCAGTGAAGGGCGTTTTGCCCACATGTGTGCTTGAGACCGAGGCCTTGGCCTGAATGGCAAAGGAGAAAGGTTGGCGTTTGACAAGCCAAGAAAATGGGGAATGATGGTTCTAATAGGGAAAGAAATAAACATGGAAACGTAAAGATGGAATAGTGGTGATTTAATTTGGAATAAGTGTTACTTAGTCTAACTAGAAGAAGTAACTTGGTCTAGCTAGAGAATAGGTTTTGCTGAGTGAGATGCAAAACGAGACAAGAAAGATGGGTCAGGGTTAGTTGTATTCTGAATGGCAAGAACTTGCCACATTCTGTTAGTTGGCATGGTGGAGGGTATGAAACACTTAAGAACAGGAAGAGAGATAATAGTACCAGTTAACACTCACATGACTTTTTTATATGTCAGGCACTGTTTTAGCTACTTTGCATAATTTAACACAGCTAATACTCATAACAACCCTATGGTGTACAAAAAACATTTTATTATTTACACTTTATAAATGATTAACTGAGGAAACAGGCAGTGAGATTAATAGGTGTGAGAGATGTTTAAGGTGCTTCTTATGGTGTTTTTAGACTTAAATGATCAAAGGAAGAAGAAGTTAGGCAATTCCTTTAGAAGTGGGAACAATTCCAGGAAGTTGCAGAGGTTGCCCAGGAATAATAGTTTCCACTTTGACTCAAGAGGCTAGTATTTGGGGTTTCAGTGGATTCCGATATTTAAAATGTTTCTTAATGCTACGCTCCAATTTCACCAAAGGAGTTTCAGATATGAATCTTTACGGACAATGATTTTTAAATGTTGGCAAATAACTTAAAAATAGAAAATCAGTTGTATAACTCAGTGAAAATAAATCTAGCTGAATTAAGGCTTGCAGCTGTCATTTAAAAATTTCTACAATGATTCTGGATTTGACAATTAAGAGAATATTAATGTTTTTTGGGTCGGAGATTTAGCCCAGTGGTTCCAGCACCTGCCTTGCAAGCGCTGGCCCTGAGTTCGATCCTGGTAACCACATACAATGCTGGGCGTGGAGACTCACGCCCACCAGCCATCAATACCACATACCACAGGGCAGGGCGTGGTGGCTCATGCCTGTCATCCCAGCACTCAGGAGGCAGAGGCAGGAGGATGGCTGAGTTCGCGGCGGCTTGCCTGGGCTACATAGTGAGCTCAGGGCCAGCCTGAACTACAAAGCAAGACCCTTCTCAAAAAGAGAGAGAGAGAATATTAATGTTTTTAGAGGATGTAGAAATAGAAATAGGTTGGTGGATAAGTGAAGATGTATTTAGAGCTTTAGATTAACTTTTTATTTGCTAGGCTTGCATTTTTTTGTTTAATTAAGTTTATCGGTACATTTTTGGTGTACATGTGTAAATACCAAATTGTTTCTCCAGTGTGAGAAAGTGGAAGTGTAAGTGAGGGCCAAAGTGTGTATATAATGTGAAATGGGAAGAAAAGATTCAGAGGAGGAGGAGGAGGAGGAGGAGGAGGAG
>PVIC010007651.1:0-17676 GCA_004025085.1 Thryonomys swinderianus | reverse complement strand
CATACATTGTCTTACTGAGTCCTAATAACAACCCTCTGAATCAGATATTAGCATTAATATTATTGTGTCTGTTTTATACATGAAGATGAATCTTAAGGCAGTGGTAACAGTGGGACTCAAACTTATATTTTTCTTCCTAGTCAGTATTCTTCTAGAAATATAAGCAGGAGGATAGAGAATAGAAGACTAGACTTAGGAAATGAGAGCTTCTTCTTACCTATTTAATGTGTTAAATGTTTTGGTTTTAGATATTAGCTACACATGCATTTGTAAGGAATAGTATTGAGAGATACCCTGTATGCTTTACCCAGTTTTCCCCAGTGGTTGCAGTACTATGATAGTATTTTTTTGTAGTATATTTTCCTGGATACTGACACTGGTACAGTAAAAACAGAGAAGAGCAAGCACATGCTGTACATGTCTTTTAAATGTAAAACTTTCTTTTCTTTATTTAGTACATGTTTGCAGTTTATAATGTTGGCATTCCTGGTTTGGAGTTGGTACATGTATATAACAAATCTTAAGTTCGTTTTTCATTCCCCCCTTTCCTTTTTTCTCTCTACCTTTCTTCCATGTCTTGATCATCTTATTAGAGAAAAATCTATCTTCCTACTTCCTACTATCTATCTTTTATTTTGTCCTGTATAATTTGGCTTTGTCATATAAAAACTATACACTAAAGCTTCTGTTCCAATTTATTTTACTAAACTATTGTCTCAAGATGTACCCATTTCTATACAAATGATTCAAGTTTACTTTTCTTTATGTGACTGTCCCATTTTGTGTAAATACATTTTCATTATTAATTCACCTGCTAATGGACATGTAGTCTGAGTCCAAGATTTAGCTTTTATGAATTGTGCTACTATAAGTTTGGACTTGCATGTGTCCCTGTACGATGTCTCTTTTCAGAAAGGTACCTGGAAGGGGAGAGCTAGGTCAAATAGAACCACTCATTCTAGTTTTTGATTAATCTGTACACTGATTTCCAGTTCTTTTACCAGTTTACATTCTTATCACCAATGCAGAAGGGTTTCTTTCCCCTGGCAGTCTCCCCAGCATTTGTTATTGATTTCATGATCATAGCCATTCTTTCTAGTTACCTTATTGTTTCTGATATTTGGCATGAATATGCATGATACATTTTAAAAATTTGTCATCCATTTGCTCATTGCTAGTGTTTAGAAATGTAATAGATTTTTATATTTATCTTAGATATCTTGATTAGTTCATTTATTCTAGGAGTTTCTTTGAGAATTTTCTATGTCAGTTATATTATCCAAAGTCAGAAATACTTTTCTTTCTTCCTTTGTTATCTGGATGGTTTTATTTAATTTATTCTGTTGACTTTCTCCATTTTCTGAACTTTTTGATATGATTGTGTTTAATAAGAATGGTGAAAACTGAGATCTAAGCATTAATGAAAGTTGTTTCTAAACATTAAATACAATAGCAGCTATAATTTTACTTTTTTCTTTTCTTTTCCTGGTAGCAGGGATCAAACTCAGGATGGAGGGCTTGCAAGGCTGATGCTGTGCCACTGAGCTAAATGCTGGCCCTACATTTTTCTTTTTAAGAAGTGGATACTATTTATCATGTTGAAGTTAAGTTCCTGTTTTTCAGTGAGTCTTTGTCACATGCATTTCGTTCTTTAAAATTGATTTTATTGGTACACTTTTATATACACATTATAATCATAATTGACATTGAAAATTTCTACCACTACACGACACGACATCTCATTTTTTCCCATTGCCCTCCGCTCCACCACCTTCTGCCCCATATATACACAAGCTTTGTTTCCTTTATTTAACCCACAAATTTCACGTGTTTCTTGTATCAACTGATGTGACCATATGATTTTTCTTAGTATGGTGCATAACACCAGTAAGTTTTTGAATTCTGGACCAGTGTTGTAGTCCTGCAATAAACCTTACTTTATTATGATGTCTAATTTTTTCTACATATTGCTTAATTCCATTTTTGTTTTCTTTGTTAATCCTACTAGATATTTGCTAATTTTGTTTCTTTCATCTCCCTGTTGTTTTGGTTTTCTGTTTTATTGATTTCTACTTTTATTTTTTTTCAATTACTTTCCTTCTGTTTCTTTGGGTCTGTTTTTCTCTTTTTAAAAAAGTTCTTCAGGTAAGAACAGATTGTTGATTTAAGATCTTTCATCTTTTCAACAGTGCTTTAACTCCTTGAGATTTTTTTTTTTTGAGACAGGGTCTTGCTTTGTAGTTCAGGCTGGCCCTGAGCTCATGATGTGGCCCAGGCAAGCCTTAAACTCAGCCATCCTCCTGCCTCTGCCTCCGAGTGCTGGTATTACAGGCTTGAGCCACCAAATCTGAAGTAGAACAAGCCTTCCCACATTTTTATGGGACTTTATAGTTAAATAAAAAAAGAAATATCCTGTGGGAAGTTACTCATGTTTACTTTTAGAAGACTCAGGTGATCTGACTATTCAACAGAATTTTCTTTCAATATCCTACGTAAATAGGCTAAAGTAATCTTCTGTGGTGTTCCCAAGCGACTGAACCATGTGTCAGAAAGAACAGCGGTATGCGGTGGCTAGCACTAATCATATGTCAGTGGGTGTCAAGCATGGTGCTTGAGACACTGGTGTCATAAATACATGGCCCATATTCAGGTACTAAAAGACTTTATAGAATAGGCAGGAAAAGCGTGCAAAAATATACCTGAATAATGGGAGTGAAGTCTTGGGAAACTATAGCAGATAGAGCTACTGATTTTTTCCGGGGAGATTGTAGGAAGACATGGCATGCTTTACAGTGGGTATCACGTCAGACTTGGCTGGCCAGGAGCAGGGAGATGCGGATTTCCCTGCAGGCAGCCCAGGCGCCCAGAGTGGCCAGCAGTCGGCGACATACTTTGAAGGATCTACTGCGCATCTTTTCGGAGGCCGTCCTGTACTCCCCAGACTGATGGCTTGTACCAGTGTTACATGTCTAGCATATTTCTCGAGGGTTCTAAAACCTGTGCTCTTGCTATCGTTTCAATTGCAGACCCTTCTGAATTGTTCTCTATACCTGAGATGATTCTATTGCAATTATATCACATAAGGGGAGCCTTGAGGACCAAAAAGTCAAAGGTCTGTTTTCTCCATTCTCTGGTTCTGTCACATTTTCAGCTGAACTGATAGAGCAACCAAGCAAAAAGCTTCATGGGAGGAATAATAAGGTACAAATACAGCAGTGCTAAGAGGGGATAGATGTCCTTACACTGAAGAAGCACATTTGGGTCTTGTGAGAAGGGTACATATAATAATAATATTAGTAAAGAATAGTAAAACAGTAACCTAGGTCTGTGCTTAGCACATACTACTCCTCAAGAAATAATGGTATCTTGACTCTTTTTGTCTGATAGGCTGAAAGCCTTTATTCTGAAAAATTCTCCAAAAGACAGCATTTTTTTTTTTTGAGACAGGGTCTCGCTTTGTAGTTCAGGCTGGCCCTGAGCTCACTATGGAGCCCAGGCAAGCCTCGAACTCAGCAATCCTCCTGTCTCTGCCTCCTGAGTGCTGGGATTACAGACGTGAGCCACCACGCCCAGCAAGACAGTATATTTTTATATAAAAGTGGAAAAAATTCAGTTTTCAATTTTTACAAACTCAAATCTACCTTACCTAATCGATCCATTAACATAATTACTTACAACACACATTTTCAGTGCAAATCCCTAGATACAGTGTGCTGAACAGACCCATTATCCCTCTGTGCTGTTTTTGTCAAAATTCAGAATTTCCAAATTGTCCAGGTCACAAGCAACGAAGAAAGGCTGGGCAGTGTTTATAGATCGGGGAAAACTAAAGAGGAATGTCTAAATACAATATGGGGTCCTGAGGTGATCCTAGAAAATAAACGATTGGAAAAGCCATAGAAATTTTAATAAGGTCTGGTAGTTTAGTGTATATTATTGTAAAAATTGTTACTGTCTTGATTTTCCTCGTTAGACCAAGGATAAGTATGAGGTGTTGAGAGTAGATTAACCTAGGTCGTGTATGTGGAACTCTGCACTGTTTTTGTAGTATTTTTTGAAATCTTACATTAATCACAATAATAGTTAAAAATAATTCCATACATATGTACGTGATATTCAGGTATATAGTTGGAACAAGGACAGATTTACTACTTGTATAGCAAGAATTGGTGACTGTCAGTTGTTACTTTAAGGATATATTTTTATACCCCTAGACATTATAAAGTTTTGAGTAAAATTTTAATAAATGTATATGATTTAACTCATTTATTTATTTTTGGAATGACTTTGGGTTAGAGCAGTTGTTCTTTATGCTTTACCTTCTGGATATTGTTCCAATTGTTGACAGCTGAAATTGTAGTATAATTGTAGTATTATATGAATAGTATATTTTTTTGGTTTATGAACAGATGAAGTACTTTTAATTAAGATTTACACATAAAAGTGGCTGTAAGCCCTTGAAAAGACTGCATTATTATACATATTTGCTTAGTTTTTGTATTTCCACCTCCCACCTTTAGCCTGCAAACCATAAAGCTCCTGCCTTCTTTTCTGCCTCTAGGGGTGGTCTACAAAATCTGGGTCATTAATCGCAGAATGTGAATTAATGAAGAAAAAGATGAACGGAAACTTAGTAGTTTTTGAATTTAGTGGGGATAAATACGAGTGGATATTATATATATTATATATAATATATATTTATATATATTAAGCCTGATATAAGGCAGCAATTTTTATCTACAGTGGCCTGTATGTTATTTTGAGATTCATTACTGTTGGCTGGACAGGTCTCGCTGGCGTTGTGCCAGTCAAGTGCCCGGGTACACAGGTGACACTCTGTTCATGAAGGGGTCGCATCGGCGTCAACCTCCACTCTGCCTTCCTGGCTTCATCAAATGCAATGCCTTCGCTCATACTCTGTGTCTTCTGTACTGTTACTATCCACTTCTGGCGGCTCCTTTTCAGAAATAAATGATAGTGCAAATTAAAATGGTACTTCGTACTATGAGCATTTTACTTTATATATTTTTCCTCTTAATAGACAAACAATTATATTTATGAGAGAAAAAATTTAGAGGAAAGCAAGTTGATGAAACTAAAGAAAACTAATGTAAATTCTTAGCGCCCAGAAATATCTTCTGGTAAAATTTTATGTATTTCAGATGTATGAATATTGTTTATAAAAATAACAAAACACTATTCATCTATTTTTTCCTCTGTTCAGATCATATTTTGTACTGTTCCTTTTTTTTGTTCGTACCTGGCATTGAACTTGGAGCCTTGCACTCTCCAGGAAGGTGTGGAGCCGCTGAGCTACATTCTGGCCCTAGGATTCCTTTTTATGACCAATGTTTACTAAACTTCTATGTTTTGGTTCCTTTATTAAATAGTTTCATAACTTTTATTAGATGCATACTGTTATAATGTAGAATTGCATTTAAAAAACTAAACCTGTAAAAAATATACTTCATCTCTTTACCTTTGGAATAAAAAACCCAATACACACATGTCAATAGTTTGTTCTTCTGTTTATTAATTCTTTCATCTTTATACTTTTCAGTGGACTTCAGTTGTTAGAGTTAGCAGCATCAAACTTTTATGGAACATTTTCATTTATTATTTAAAAATTTTTAACAATCTGAGCATCTAAACAATCTTTAGTTTCTTTCAGCATAGTATTTATTAGAATTACTGAGAATTTATCTTCTAGAATGTATGGTAAAATTAAGTTAAAAGGTCCACAAGTAAGGTGCATATTTTAATTCATGACAGAAACACATGTTCTCTGTAATATGTATTTTATGAATGCACAAAAGAAGTATATCTGGGTAATGACAGTTTGGAATTGATAACTTTTTAAATTGAGGCTAACTAGACTTGCTAATTAGTTGACTGTTGTTTTTAAAAACAGACTTGCAATATTCAAAATTCTTACCATTAATAACATTGTTTTCCTATGAGCAGTACAAAACCTGCAATAGAGGGACTGGTTTCAATAGCTAATGACTGAACTTTTCACCTCAGGCTTTGGTTCACATTAGGCTGCAGTTTAAAGTGATTGACAGCCATTTCAAGGTATCCTGCAATGAATTGGGGGGTCAAAATCATCCAAATTATGGAGAGAAAATGTCCCCATTAAAAAATAAAGGCAGAAGTAAAATAACCAGTGTAGTTGAAACTAATTGGCCTCCTTATTGGCAAAGGAATGAGCGGGCACAGGGACTGAATTAATCCCGTGAATTCAGTGGCAGATCCTTGCAGGTTGAAATTGTGAATTGGCAGGTTAGCATAAGGGGAGGCGATATCCCCTAGCATGGGATACTTCTGTTCTGTGAATTTCCATTTTGTGGAGCTGTCAATCTGAGGCTTTTGTGAGCATTAAACTTTCTTTAGAAACAATACACTAAAAAAGAATGACCCTACCTCCTAAACTACCACATAAATCAGCTTGACTGGTAATCTCCATTAAGAGACATTGGGTTTGAACAGGCTGGGTATTGTAGGTACAGAATGAAGGGCTCGGCAGAGCCAAATAGGGACGTTTGAACATCTGCCCTGCCCCTCCTAGAACCTCAGTGAATTTTAAAGCTATTCACAATGAATTAAATTTTAAAAGTGCGATTTGTAGTTCCCCACAAGGAGTTTTTGAAATATGATTAAGAGATGAATACATAGTATTACTATTTATTAAAGGCATAGAAGTCCCATAAATATTTCTATTTAAAAAAGGCAGAAGTGACAAGTTTTCACATATGAGCCCATTAATACCCGCTCTCTTTTAGAAGTCTTCTTTTCTTTAGTAAGTGAAGTTAGGTCTTGATTTTTTATTCAAAGCTCTGTAAAGCAAAGCCACAGATGGGGTATTGCTGTGTCATTTCCACGGCCTTCTGCAGACTGCTGAATGTATGCAGCTGTCCCATGCTCCCTTAATAGACCTTCAGCTTTTCAATACGTCTTCCACTGATGGCATTTCTGTGGATAAACATCATTTCAGAATGAAACGTGCCATATGTCCTGCAAAGCATTTAGGTACAACAAGGCCCTTTCTAAAAAAACGGTTATGCCTATATTATTTACTCATTTAGAGGATGTGACTTTTGGGACATATATTGAAAACCCAAAATTTGCTGAATGAGAAGAAATATTATTAATAGTTTCCAACTCACTTGTACCTTTGATTCCCCCCGAAACACATCTTTTTCCAGACCATAAAGAAATCAGTATTATATATCCAGTTTTCTCATAATTCCTCCCTCTAGGAGGCATAACTCACTCTAAATCTCTGGTTACTACTGCATGGAAATAGTTCTTTTTATTGAGGTTAAAAATTGCTAGATGAGGGATTCAGAATACATCCAAATATATAGGCATATATAATTTTTATTTTAGTATAGCTGATTTTAAGAATCATTTCCCTCCATGTGTCTGAGCTTTATATTTTTCACAATAAGAAGATGTTATTTTCAATTTCTCTATATTTTTTCTGTGTTTGGAGATGTAGTGGATAATCCAAATAAAAATAAAATACCAGTGATAAATGGTTATCTAAGATCAGTCTGTTACCAGTGTTTAATTCAATGGTATTAAATGCAACTATACTACGTGTTCCAATGCTTCAAACTGTATCATTAAAAGAATTTTTTGGATATATATTATTTTCTTCCAACATTGCAAAATCACTGAATGTATGTCTCTTACCACTTTTAATATGCCTTTTTCCTGACACAAAGTGAGGTCTCAATGTCTTTTGCCCTGGTGGCCACACTTATACCAAACTGAAATAGACAAGTGATAAATAGCATTTTCAGGTAAAAGTGTTTATGGCTTATAAAGAGAGCATAGAGGGCCGTGGATTTAGCTCAGTGCTTCTGGCTTCTGCCTGGCAGGTGCAAGGTTCCCAAGTTCGAGGCCCAGAACTACATATCACAATGCTGGGCGTGGTGGCTCACACCCGTCATCCCAGCAGTCGGGAGACAAAGGCAGGGGCTCGCTGTGAGTTCGAGGCTTCCCTGGGCTACATTGTGAGCTCAGGGGCAGCCTGAACTACAAAGCAAGACCCTATCTCTTAAAAACAAAATATAGAACCCTTCATGTAAATATGATGTTATAAATTATGATATATTTATTGTTCCTCAAAGTATTTGTGTACATTTTTGTTGTTTTTAAAAAATGGTTTTTTTTGTAGCAGCTTAATGACTGATAAAACTGGCCACTAAATATCCCTACTGCTAAAGAAAATTTTAACAGGCAGTACCTTAAAGTTTCTGTGGCCCCCTAGGAATAATTGAAGACAGAAAGTTCTTTCACTAATGCCTAAACTAATTATGTTTGTAGTGTTTATCCCAAGCAAAACAAAAACAAAAGAAAACTAAAAACGGGAAAAAAAATCAACTCAGGAACATTGGCAATTTAAAATCTCACTATGTATTTAAATTAAAAAGTGTGATTCTTGAGGATGTAATCTTTTCTGTTGCACTCTAAGAAAGCTAAAGCTTTTAATGATATTTTAAATCACTTAATTTTGTGTATTGCCCATTCCCATCTTCCTCCCAACAGCCATGCTCTTTACACAAAATATACTGCTTTTAAAAAACAGAGGTGCATTTTTGTTTGTTTTGCTATTGAGTCTTTCAGAACAGACCCGTGCTTGTAGTTCTGTCTCTGACAGCTGTGTGGTTAATTTTCCTGATCCATAGTGTGTAGCTGTTTCCATGGGTGTTTGAAGCCATGCTATCAACATCCAGCAGAGAGCAGAGCAGCTCTAACACCCACGTCCTTCACGGCGGAAATAGGAGACTGTAGCAGCCAGATCCTTGGTCAAACAACGCGGATTGCAGTTCACTTCAAAGGTCAGCGCATATTTAAGCTTGCTTCATTACTGCCACCTTTATGCCTGAGATTTTCATTTAAAAAAAATCAGTTTACCCAGTTTCCTTTAGCAACAGAAAAATGAAAGTGCTGAGTCCTATTTTCATTTGGAGATATCAAGCTTTTTATCAAATTATAGAGGTGGCGTTTCAGAATATTTCATATCTGATCAAGAAGGAAATCCAAAAATAATTTTCTTTTTATTCAAGAGCCTTTCAGGCAGGAGGACTGCTTTATTTTTGTACTTAATATTATGCCCAAGTCAATCATTTTGAATTCAGAAAGAAAATAGTCATTTAAAAACAATCTACAATAAGAAATTTTAGAGTTTGGGATTTTTATTTACATTTTCTAATGAAAACAACACAATTCGTACTCTTCTGGCTTGCTTTTCTGGACATCTAATAAAATAGATTTAAACACTTTTTTATGAAGCAATGTTAACAAAGGAGCAATTATAAAACATTTACTTTCTCTTTGCTTTTTAAGAAAAAAAGAGCAAACATAGCCTATCTGTTTAAAATCACACTTACACTTTTCCTATTGACTTGAAAGATCTTGTATACATAGGACTAATATGATGCACATGAGAATTGAATGACACATACTAAGAATTCCAGTTGGTTTTTTGCAAAGTATCTTTTCATAGACTATTTGAAATAATTTTGGAAGAAGTTTATTCCTTTTTTACAAAAAGAAAATTCTAGAAAATGAAAGAAAGCAATTATGAGATGACCTATAAACCACAGAAGAATGTATTTTCAAAATAGTGTTTTTATAAAACTTTGGAAAATAAGACAATATATAAGTGCTTGTGGTACTCAGAATTGAATTGTTCACAAGTTTTAAATAAATGATTAGCCTCAGTTGTAGTAAAGAGTTTAAAACTTAGAGATGCCATGATCATTTCATATCATGGATATTCATGTCTCCTGTGACATATTATAAGAACTTAATTATGGAAATATCTTAAAAAGTGTTTAAAAGGAATGCCTTGAGCCTGAAGGGTTTCTAAAAGAAATACATACTCAAATTATAGAGCTGAATATATACATATACATATATTGGCATATTATACTTTGGTAAAAATTTTAAATAGGTTATTTTAAGTTTGGCCTTCATGTATTTGTGAAGTTAATATTTAATTGCATTATAACTGTGATTGAAAATGAAATGCATTTATACCTTAAGAATAATAGCTGTACATTTATAAATAGATCTTATAAAAATATTTTTGGTATTTTTAAAAATAATTCAGGAATAAATCTGATTTAAAATCCAATCATCTGTTCTGAATTAAAATAGTTCCCCATATTCCATATAATGGTTGGAACTGTTACAGTCTCATTTGTTTTCAGGAGTACTAATCTATAAACAGTATGTAAACAAAGTGCAGAAAATAAGTGGGTAACAGTGAGAGAGCTAGGAGAGATGGAGCCTGAAGTGAGCCCGCCCCTACGTGCGTCTCTAACGTGGGGACCTAGGACGGACCTGTTTTCTTTTCCCTCTCAGTTTCTGAGGAAGGGTGGTGCCAGTTGTACTCGTTATAAGCTATAATATGACAAATAGTGACATTTACTTCTCTCTGGAATTTTGTTTAAAATAGCAAAAATGTAGGTATCTATTAGAAGATTATGTGCATATTTTAAATAGTTAAAATAGTTACTGATTACCCGTAGTTACTGATGACTGATTACCCATTGTTTGCCCAACAATATGCTATGTCTTTTAACCTTCATCGTTAGCTGGAAGCTGGTGCTGCTGGTTTTATTTTTCAGAAAAGTGACCTAAACTTAACAGTTCGTGACACTCTCAATTACCTAGTCAAGGACTGTTCCCAGGTTATTTTACCTTAGATCCTATTCTTCCTTGTGATTATGTTAGAAATTTCTTGTTTTTGTTAGTTGTTAACTTGTGCAGCCAGTTATCTACATTAACAACAGAGAAACGAACGCATCCGTGTTCGGACTGATTCGTTAGTCATCAGGCGTCGTTTATTGCAGCTTCATCATGGCTTGTAATGCATACTCACATCTACTTCAGCATCTACTGCTGATAAATAGTAATACAAATGTAGATTTTATATATGAAAAACATTATACTTTTAGTACTTTTGCATAATTAAGGACAGTTTATTTCATGTGATATTGAAGACTGATAGTTTTAAATATACATAACAATTCTAAGGTAAGGATTATAATTTAGATTGATTTCATTCTAAACTTGAGTTTAAAAAGTTTTATAGGTGGAAATGGGATCTAGAGATGAAGGGAGAGGGAAACTAGACCAGGAGAAGGGGAGGTCAGAGGATCAAGATGAAACATGTACACTCTTCACGTTGGGTGTACCTGTTATGTATCACAAAGGTATAATAATAAAAAGTAAGACAAAGAAGAAGAAAAGTTTAATGTACTCAAATAGTACATAATTACCTCACTATTTTCCTTTCCAAATCTGTTTTTGAAAGACTCAAGGCTCCAAAGCCAGGGAGTAAGAAATTCAAGTATGTCACATTTTTTTTCATTCTTCATCATGGACTGTACTTTCGTGCTTGGCAAACTTAGTGGGACCCTGTTTTGAAATGATGCATTTAAAGGAAATATTTCAAATTTTCTCTTTTGTCCTAATGAGAAATCAGGTTCAAATGATTGTTTTCAGGTGGGAGGATTTTTAGCACGTTTTAAGAATTTGAATTTGGTTATATGTAGAGGTAGATGATCTTTTAGTCTCACTTTAGAATGTCAGTTACCTTTTTTGGAAAGCTTAATAGCACTTTATATAAATTCTATATTTCCTACAGAACAGCAGCCAGCGGACACTTAAATGACTTCTGTGAAAAGTTTCTTTTCACTACATGTGTTTATGCATTAATATGAAGGTGTTTTGAAAATTTAATTCTCCAAAGGCCATTTATGCAGATTGTGATAAAATACTATCCCACCCTCTGAAATAATCTGCAAATTTAGCCACATATGTTTAGAAGTAATCTTCTTAGCTTTCAAGCAGAACCATTATTTAATAAGAGCTAAAGATGAATAGAATTATTGCTTTTTAAAGAATATGACCATGGTCTTTCACTGAGAGCTAAAGATGTTAGCATTTAAATGACTATCACTTTCTTTATACTTCATAATGGGAACCTGGATTTTTCTTTGATGAACTGTCAAGAAATCTGACACAATCAAGGTATTTTTAAATACTTTTTTGTTGAAATTGTGCCTCTGAAAGAGCTTGCACTTTACAGTACTAGTATATTTTAAAAGAAATTTATTTAGATTTCTAAGTTGAATCCCTATGAGTTTTTAAATGTGAAATAACAGGGTCTGTTTTATCATCACAAGGTCACAAAAAACCCTAGAAAACAAACAAAAAAACCAAACCAAACCAAACAAAAAAAGCCAAAAAACTATGCAAAGATCCAGATGTAAAATCAATGGTAACATCAAATATTTCACATATTAAAATAATACAAGATAAAAATAAAGAACCACAACACAGAGATATAATTAATTTGACTCAAAAATTTGCTGCTAGCTAGATGTCTGATTTCAGTAGGTTAATTTTCTGAATTGTTTGTGATTCGTATATATATATATATATATATACATATAAATTGAATCTTTATTTGTACATTATCTACACACATCAGGATCACACAAAATATTGAGAATTTTTACCAGTATATGACACAATTTAATTTTCATTTTTTCCCATTCCCTCACTCACCCTAGAACTCACTGTCCTCTATATACATAAACTTTGTTTCCCTTTTTTATTCCCATCATATTTTTTCTTCCCCTTGTTAATTACCCCTATACCCCAACTCCCTTTGAATATTTTCTATTTCATATAAATATATTTTGAGGGAAGTTCTTGGACCAGATTTCAAGGTTCTGATATTTACACAGTTGCTTTACATAGTACATCCAGTGATTTGTGAGGAAATGAGGGAATTTTGGAAGATAATACATTTTAAAAGAGAAATACAGGATTGTGCTTGCTCTATTTCAGGTGATGATTTAATTGATTTAGAAGTCTCTTATATTTCTGTAGAGTTAGTATTGATCATTTCAGTGTTTTACTTAAGTTTTTACATTGTTCTGAGTAAAAATCATGTTATGTGAAAATTACAACAGAATACATCATAACTGTATGCATCCTGTTTTACAGTATTCTTTTGGGTAAGATATTGTTTTTAGCTTAATATCCTCATGTTGTTGTTTGTATATTTAGATTTATGAGTGTTATACTTTATTTTCTTAACATATCTCCAGGATACTTTACTGTAGGACCTCGCATATGGAGTTCCAAATTTATTTTATGATGGTAGCCTCAAATTTGATTGTATATTAATAAGCTGCTAGGCTACAAAATCTAAGCTAGTCTTATGAGCCTTCAAAGAAATTCTAAAAAAATATGCTGTCTAGATGCCTGATTTTGGTAGGTTAATTTTCTGAATTGTTTTTGATTCATATAAATATATTTTGAGGAAAGTTCTTGCACCAAAGTTCAAGGTCCTGATATTAACATAGTTCCTTTGCATAGTATACCGGTTGATTTGTGAGGAAATAAGTGAATTTAAATTAAAATATTAGGCCATGAATTTAAAATTGCTGGATATTTGTAGACAGTACAGGGTTGGGTATTTTTTTTTTGTTATCCATATGGCAGTAGAACTTTTAATAAACAATAGTTCTAACAGATTCTTTATGGAAACAGAAAATAGGATTTATGAGGTGACATTTTGAGTATGTTAAGCAAAATGAAATAAGATTAGCTTTATTTTCCTATTTTCCCCCAGCCCTGTGAAGGTTTAGTGGCTGCATTACCACTTATAATTTGTTTTTTCATTCCATACATGCATTTCATTAACCTATTCCTGGCTTTGCAGTCAGGAACTTCAGCAGAAGGATTTTTGAACAGTTTGGCTATAACACATGCTGTAGGAAATATTTCAAAATGCAAGGACAATTTTGATAACTTTTGCTGAGCTTTACATTAATAATGTGAAAAGTTTTATTTTGTTTAAATGTTATCTTAACAAAGTAGTGTTATTTAATATTAAGTAAAAGTTATGAAATATTCCAAGACACTCAAAATTTAGCTACTAGCTGTTGAAATGATTCTGACTGCTTCAGACTCAAGACTAAAGAGAATTTCAGTTCTGGAATTTTGCCTTTTACTCAGTGAATTTTCAGAACAGTAACAGATCTTTCTTTAGTAATATAGGTGAGTCGTCTCTGAAGTAGTTGTAAGAATCATGCAGGAAAGGTGAGAGATACTGTAGAGACACAGTTTTCTTAACTTAACCAAATGTCTCCTTTTATTCTTTTATATAAAGATAACTCAAGTATGTTATATATAATAATAAGTTACATGAATATTAGTGTTGAATTATCTAAAATTGTTTTATGTCAAAGCTACTTTCTAAATACATTTTACTTTAATCTTATATGTGTGTATTCATAGACAGAGAGTCCCCAGGTACGAGGGTTGAGAAAAATCTAAGACTAAACTATTTCACTGACTCTGAAAAGAAAATTCTTAAAGTTAAAAAAACACTTCAATTTAACTTCTGTCAAACAATTCTCTCATCTTCTTGAAAAACCCAGCATTCTTTGGTCTACTTTACTGTTTATTATCTATTCAAGCCAGTGATAGCATATTTACTCCCCCTGGTAATATGCAGCCTTGGGGCTTTGGATTGTATAGCTTTTTTTTTTTTTTTAATTTTTCTTGGTTGCTTATTTTGAGCTTTCTTTTCTGTTGTTTATTTTGAATTCATACCTGTCCTACAATACCTTCTATTTGTTGTTTGTATGGTGTGGTAAAAAACTATCAGAATACCACTCCATTTTCTACACAAACACTGTTAAACTTAGCCATTTCTTCATTTCTCTGCTCTCTTTTAGAACAGAAGTGCTAGAGTCAGTTAAGTTCGCCAAATATTTATGGGCCTCTAACACCGTTTCAGTCTCCTAGAATAAGCAAACAAAACAAAGATCCTTGCCTTAAGTTCCCTCGTCAGGCTTTGTCCTTGCCATTTTTCTGAAGCATTTTTGATTAGGGAAGTAGTCTATTGCTTATGTGATTTCTCTCCTTTCTTCTATATCTTATGTTATTCTGCTTTTGACAAGACTTTTGTGAATAAGTTGAGTATTTTGTCCATTAATTCTCCTTTGCAAGACTTTCCTTTGCTGAGACTGTAAGTATCCCATGGCTTGCCTCCTACATTCATCCTTTGGCCTTCTGCTTATAATTATTTCCTGGGTGAGCTCACAGTTTCATGGCTTTGAAGCCTTCCTTTATAGCTTACAAATGTTACATAAACAAAGAATTTAAGACACTGATTCTGAAACTAAATTCTCATTTTTTCATCATATATAGCTCTAAGAAAGGAGAAAGTGTTCCTAATACTTTTTTAAAGGTGATATTGATTGTAAGACACATTCCTATTTCAAAGACGTGAAAATATGGGGGAAAGTATAGAAGCAGTGAATCGTGGCTCTGTCTCAACTTCCTCTGAGAGAGCCAGATTCCTATTCCAAACTGTATGCGAAATGTCTCCACTGAACAATCTAGTCGATGTCTCAAGGTAGCGTTCCATAAACAAAATTATTTATTGAAAGGAACTATGGATGTTGTTTTGCTTTTTGTTTGTTTGTTGTTTGTTTAAAAAAAGTCATGCTATAGCCGGGCATGGTGGCTCACGCCTGTCATCCCAGCACTCGGGAGGCAGAGACAGGAGGATTGCTGAGTTCGAGGCTTGCCTGGGCACCATAGTGAGCTCAGGGCCAGCCTGAACGACAAAGCGAGACCCTGTCTCAAAAAAAAAAAAAAGTCATGCTATATTGTCTAGAGTCATCTGAGGAGTTTGAGTGACCCTTCCAGCTCAGCCTCCCAGTACCTGGGACTACAGATGTGCCCCAGCACACTTGCTTAAGCAGAATTCTTGATTTTTACCCATCCCCAAAGTATTTGTTTCTGAATTTTCTCCACATCAGTAAAGGGCACTCTTCATCTAGTTGTTTTCTTAAAACCTCAAAGGTAATCTTTTACCTGAATTTTTAACATTGTCACAAATCTGAAAGTAAAGTCTTCATTTAAAAAGACCCCCAAATCACTTCTCACTACTTTTGACTGCCATGTTTATGTTAGCCACATTTCATTAGAATAGCCTCTAACTTGCTTTTCATGTTTGCTCTTGCACCTGCGCAATTATATTTTGCACATGGCCACAGTACTTAAATAAATTCTCAGTGTCAATTGTGATCATGATGTGTGTGTAAAATGTATCAATAAAATCAATTTTAAAGAAGCACACAATCAAGTCACACTACATCCACCTCAAGACCCTCCAGAGGCTTCTTTTTAATAAGAAAAACATGGTTTAATGCTTTTCATGACTTACAAAGGTTCATGTAACTGGGTCTCTGTCCCTTTCTCTGACTTTATTCCACATTTCTTTTTGTTATCATCAAAGTGGATTAAAGACATAAATATTAAAATGGAAACACTAAACCTATTATCATCTTTTTCAATCACTGAGTTTTTGTCCTTGTTGCTCCAAGGCATGTTGTTGTCTTTGTTTTCTTATTGTTCCCAGAACACTAGACCACTATGTAATTTGAAGACCCAGTGTATGTTTCTGTGATTCAGCTGTCTTTTCTTCCACCCTGGACCCATGGTAACTTATTATTCCCTTGGCTCTATCTATAGTTATAGCATATATACGTTCCTCTAAGGAACATATAATATTTAGCTTTATTCTGCATGATTGCAATTACATTGCTTATTTTTTTTTTTTTTTTGAGACAGGGTCTCGCTTTGTAGTTCAGGCTGGCCCTGAGCTCACTATGGAGCCCAGGCAAGCCTCGAACTCAGCAATCCTCCTACCTCTGCCTCCCGAGTGCTGGGATGACAGGCGTGAGCCACCACGCCCGGCTACATTGCTTATTTGATTTGCTCTTTTTGCATAACATTATGATACAGCTGTACTTCATTTGTTCTGCTATCTAGTATTATAGTGCACAAATATCTTATGTTTACTATTCATACATTTAACTGTCACCAAATTCTGGGGTGTTGGGTGACAGTGGTTGGGCAATCTTTCTGTAAACATCTATTTGGATATTTCAAGATGAAGTTGAGGAAATGTTTGGAAGAAGGTGGATTTGGATTGATAGGAATGTATTTTTCCAACTCTTTTGGGAAACACTTGTACTTTTCTAGCGTGATTGTGCCCTCCAGAAGCATGTGAAACTGCCTGAAAATGCACAACTTTAGGAAATCTTGCTTCCGTCAGACTAATTCTTTTCAGTGTTTCAGGGTATTGCCTTCTATATTCAAGTATTTAGTCACATTACATTGATTTTTTGTGTGTTGGTAGAGAGTAAGAGAGTCCATTTCTTTTCTTTCTTTTCTTTTTTTTTGAGACAGGGTCTCGCTTTGTAGTTCAGGCTGGCTCTGAGCTCACTATGTAGCCCAGGCAAGCTTCAAACTCAGCAATCCTCCTGTCTCTGCCTCCGGAGTGCTGGGATGACAGGCGTGAGCCACCACGCCGGGCACTGTGGTATGTGGCATTGATGGCTGGTGGGCATGAGTCACCACGCCCAGCATTGTATGTGGTTTCCGGGGATCGAACTCAGGACCTTGCGCTTGTGAGGCAGGCACTGGAACCACTAAGCTAATCCTCCAGCCCCTATTTCTTTTTAATATAGCAATTGAACTGTTCCAACATTATTTATATAAGTAGTCATGAGAAGTGAGCTCCATCTCCAAACTGAATTCCCTATATGTTGGACCTTA